>VZQC01006589.1:8302367-8317208 GCA_009823505.1 Rhizomys pruinosus
CCACACCCAGCCTAATTAATGTTTTTTTAAAGCAAGTCAATTTATTATTTATTTATTTTAAAATAAATTTTATTTATTTTTTATGTGTATGAATGTACTGTCTGCATGTATGTTTGCACACCCGTGTCGTGAAATGTCCCGGAGGTCAGAAGAGAGTGTCAGATTCCCCTGGAACTGGAGTTAAAGACGGTTCTCAGCCGCCATGTGGGTGCTGGAGATTGAACCTGGTTCCTCTGCAAGAGCAGTCAGCGCTCTTAATCGCTAGGCCATCTCTCCAGCCCCAGCAAGTCGATTTAAAGTACTATGCAGGGGCTGGAGAGATAGCCTAGCGGTTAAGAGCACCGATGCTCTTGCAGAGGACCCGGGTTCGATCCCCAGCACCCACATGGTGGCTAAGAACCGTCTGTAACTCCAATTCCAGGAGAACTCCAGTTCCAGGGGAATCCGAGACCCTCTTCTGACCTCCACAGCATTGCACGACATGGGCGCACAGACCTGCATGCAGACAATACATTCATACACATGCAAAAATAAATAATAAAAATAAAAATAAAAAATTTAAAGTACTATGCAAGGTAAATAATGCTACCAGTTGCAGAAATTGTCATTATGCCTGATAGATGCCAAAGAAACACTGGGAGAAAGGAGTGGGAAGATGTGTGGCTTTCCATTCTCCACTTATTAGCAGAGTCCGCTTTAAGCATCGCCCCTAATTACCTATCTACTCGGGAGATTTGGAAAGAAAAGGAAGATATAGTTTGTCGTCATCTCTCAGTCCTGCCACTTGCCATTTTGACACCATGACTTCAATCTTTTTCATTCCGCAGGCTATCGGTCTTCAGAGATCCTGCCCCCACGAGCATAAGATTCAGCCAACTGTTTATGTGTCTTATTAAACAAACATCTATCAAGCACCAACAACTTGGTAGACATTGTGCAATGGTAAGCCACTCTTGGTGGGAAAAGTGCCCTTAGCCCCTGAGAGCTAATATGTGAGTTATGGAATTTTTAATGTAGTCTTTAGTTACCAGGTAGCAGTGGTTCTTAACTCAGATTGCAGGAGAGGATCGCCTGGAGAATTTTTAGAAATACAAATACTGCTGGCCATGGTGGCTCATGCTGTTAATCCCAGAACTCAAGAGGCAGAGGCAGGTGGATCTCTGTGAGTTCAAGACCAGCCTGGTCTACATAGTGAGTACCAGGCCAGCTGGGGCTACAGGGAAACCCTATCTCAAAAAGGAAAGAAAGAAAGAAAAAGAAATACAAATACCATATGACTCAGTGGTTAAGATCACTTACTGCTGTTGCAGAGGACCTGGCTTTGGCTCCCAAGCACCTATATCAGAAGGCCCTCAACTGCCTGTAACTCCAGTTCCAGGGGATCTGATGCTCTCTTGTGGCCTCTGAAGGTACATGCACACATGTAGTACACATAAACTCACATAGGCACCAAACCTACACATAAAAAAAAAATAATAAAAAAGAGACATAAATACTGAACAGGGATCCTCATGGGGACAAGAGAACCCTTTAGTTCTATTCTGTAAAAGCAGAAATAAGTCTCCTCCCTCCCTGTCAGCAATGTATGGAAACCCCTTATGATGGTTTGAATGAGAATGTCCTTCATAGGTTCCAAGTAGTTGGACATTTTGTTCCCAGTTTGTGGCTCTGTTTTTTGGGAGGCTTTAGGAGGTGTGTTCATGCCAAAGGAAGCATATCACATGGGGAGAGGCTTTGAGAGTCCTTACGCCTTGACAGGTCTCTCTCTCTCTCTCTCTCTCTCTCTCTCTCTCTCTCTCTCTCTCTTTCCTTAGCCTGCTTGTAGATGTGATCATTTGGCTTTCTGTTCTGGTCAGTTCTTTCCACCATGCCTTTAGCATACCCTACCCCTGGAAACGTTAGCTCAAATAGATTCTTCCTTCTGTAAGTTCATCTGGCCATGGCGTTTTATCAGCAACAGAAAGGTAACTAGAACACCTATTACCCTGTCTCCTTCCCATATTTCTACTCAGCACAGGGACAAACCTGTTTAGGCACAATGTGATACCACAATGTCTTCAAAGAGAAACTAACCAGTAAGGAAATTATGTGAGAAAACCTTAGGAATGGGGAGAGAAAACTTAGAACAATGCCATTCCCATGAATAGCGAACCCTGGACCATGCCAGCACCCAATAAAAGAGTCTCCGATTGGGGGCCGCTCTCTGGGGTGCTGTTCCTTCTACCCTCTACTCCTTTTTACTTCAGTAAAAGCCTCTGTGTGATTCATCTTGTCAACTTGACCATATTTGGATTCACCTAGGAGACATCATCTGGCCATGTCTTTGAGAATGTTTCCAGAGAGTTTAACTGAGGAAAGAAGACCTATTCGGTATGTGGGTAGAGTCATCCAGGCTGGGTCGCAGGCCGAATAGAAAGATCAGCTTTCATCTCTCTCTCTACTTCAGTAACCTGGGCACAATATAACCAGCCCACCCATGGTCACCATGATGCCTTCCCACCATGATGGACGCTATCCTTTCTTAAACTGTGAGCCAAAAGAAATCCTTCTACTTTTGTCAGTTTTTTTGTCAGAGCAATGAGAAAAAGTAACCAATACAGCCTCCTTTAAAGCTTCTGCCAGAGTATTCTTCTACCATCTCAGTTTTTATTATTAGAATTATTGGAATGGGAAAGTTTGTACCCATCCTTGATGCTGACTTGTCTGGGGTGGCTTAGTAAGAGTAATTAAAAAAAACAAAGCCAAATAAAAACAAGCCCATAACATTGCTCCCTTCAAGTAACGTGCTCCCTAGCTAAGGCTGAGAACCACAGGTCTGGTATCTTTGTTCATTTGTTTCTTTGGGATTTTGAGACATGGTCTCACTATGTAGTCTAAGGTGGCCTTGAACTCTAGATCCTTCTGTCAGCAGTGCAGAGTCTCAGCCACCATCCTGGCTGAACAACTGCATTTTAACAAGAGTACCAGGCCTTCATGTGCACATCATAGCACGGATGCCAGGCTTGCTCTTGGGAACCCCTCCCTACCTCCGCGTGCCTCTACAATCTCCCTATTACCGTTTTCTACTTCTCTCTCCTCTGAAACTCTCTGACAGGGAGAAATTGAATTCGACAAGCAATTCATATCTTGGCATGAATACATTCAACATGCTGCCCTGCCCAATATTTTCTGCCTTAACAGGAGGGAATGGACGTTGAAAACAGTGCACTGTCTCTTACGGGAAAGACTGAAAGGCAGTATTTGAGGCATGTCAAGAACTTTTCAGCATGGCTCAGGTGGAAGTGCTTTCCATGAACAAGGTTAGTTGTCAGAACAGGTGTCACAGTGGACTCTTTCAGTTCTGAAGGACATGGATGAACCCTAGGAAAGACGTTAAAGTGAGTGATTTTTTTTTTTTTTTGTCTTTTCGAGACAGGGTCTCCCTGTAGCCCCAGCTGTCCTGGAACTTGCTCTGTAGACCAGGCTGGCCTTGAACTCACAAAGATCTGCCTGCCTCTGCCTCCTGAGTGCTAGGATTAAAGGCGTGTACCACCATGCCCAGCAAAGTAAGTGATTTTTATGTGCATTTTTTTTTTTTTAGTCTTTTTCAAGACAGGGTCTCCCTGTAGCTCCAGCTGTCCTGGAACTCACTCTGAAGACCAGGCTGGCCTTGAACTCACAAAGATCTGCCTGCCTCTGCCTCCTGAGTGCTAGGATTAAAGGCATGTGCCACCAAGCCCAGCTATGTGCATGTTTTTTAATTTACTGTGTTTCTGGCAAGTGAGGACTATGGGGGAATTGGTTCTGAAAAAAAAGGGAATAAAAGTTCATGGTGAAGTGTTTCTCATATTAAATAAATTTCAGTGAATATTAAGAGCTAAATTATTTTGCCTCTTGATGCTTAAAATAAAGTTTCTATTAACACTTAAAAAATACACTCAATTTCAGGCAAAAGGCCAAGTGGTGACGGGAATTAGAACATTCCCTCTAAGATGTTTTTAAATGTGCACAGCATGGTGGTGCAGCACTCAGGAGGCTGAGGCAGGAGGATCATGAGTTCGAGACCAGCTTGGGCTACAAAGAACCTTAAAAAAAATAATGCTTATATCTCAGTGTATGCCTTTCCCTCCATCTTGCATCTGTGATGTGTTTTCTAGACATTAACAAATGATGAAGATATACTGAAGTCAACAGAGAGTTGTAGTTTGGATTTAGTCAAATGAAGGCACCCATGGGCACCTGTAAGAGTGCTATGAATCTGTGTTCAGTCACCAGAGAAGTGAGACCTAAGAGGCCTGCAGCAGATCTGAGTTCATGTCCAGACCCGAGCTGATGACCTATTTACTTAGGTTATTGCTCTACAGCAGTTATTCTCCCTCCCAGTCTTGTCCTGCTGGGTGACCAAGGTGACCTTGAACAAGCTGTTTGCAAGATGCTAGAGGCAGTGCTTGTTTTGTGACTGGATTCTTCCACCTTTCATGAAGGTATTACACATCTCGCATTCCCTAACTACCAGGAATGAAAAGAAGTGGCTGGCAGCCATGCTGGTGCATTAGCATTACTTCAGAACATTTTTCATAGGAAGAAGTGGCTTCTGACTTGAGGTTAATTTGATGGTCATGGAACAGAAGAGACACAAGTTTCTAAAAAGCAGTGGGATTTAGCCTTGAGCCTTGGTAACTTCTTGCATGAGGAGAGGACCACCTAGGATGACTTCAGGGATGCTTTGGGGATTTGGGATGAAGGAAGGAAGTCAGGATCTGAGGCTAAGATCCCCAGTACTGTTGAACTTGCAGGCATGGAAGGAGAGGAGGAGCAGCATCAAAACATCTCCTGCTGGATTCTTTTGGTCTCACAAAGACTAAGTATGCTGCCAAAGCCTCACAATAGCAGCGGTGTAAATCAGCACCAGAACAAGCGAGGCTCAGCTTTCGGAGAGGAATCTCAAGGCCAGGTTGCAGTCAGAGCCTCAATTTATGTTGTCAAGGTGGTGAGGTACAAGTCAATTTGTGGTCCCCTCCTGAATGGATGCTTTTCTGTGACACAGACCTCTCTAGCCTGGTCCCTTGCTGGGTGCTCTGCCTACCTTTAGTGGCAGGTGAGGTCAAGAACACTGCCTTTGAATCCCGGTGTCCCAGGAAGAGACTGAGACACAGTCTATGATCTCCCTTAATGATTTAGGCAACCTCAATGCCACCCGCCTTTCCTCGTTTGGCCCTAAAAAGAGCAAAGCAGAGTTCACTGATAGCTGAGTCACCTCATCCAGGGCCTGTCCTGTGCAAGTGTAATTTATTGGGGACTTCATGTTAAATCCATCTTATAGAATTTTTTTTTTATCCCTCTTGTCAAATGTCCAGCTATACGGATTTCAAAGTATAACCCAGGGATCTATTGCTATCGATATGTACACATATGCTTTAGATATGAATTATTTCTCTGTGTAATTCTGCCCAAATTTATCTCACCTGAGTCTTAGAATAGGTTTGAGGACTTGATTGTTATAACTTCCATTTTACAGACAAGAAAATGTAAAATAGAGTTCAGTGAGGTTCAGTGAGGGTGTGAGATTTGTTCCAGCCTTTTCAGGTGGCAGTGACTGGTTTGTGCTAGAATTGAGATCTTCTTATTCAGATACACACTTCCCCCACACTGGATCGCATGACATTTGCAGTACATTCCAATGATAAAAGAGAAAGAGAAAATGCATGAGCCTAAAAGACCTTGCCTAGCCTGGCTCGTTTTAACCTGACTTGCTTAGCCTGGTTCACTTAGCACAGACCAGGAATATCAAGACCTAAAATGTGTAAATGACGGCGAGATGAGGACTAACAATGAAGGCTTTGAGTTCCAGTCATTCTCACATTAGAATAAATTGAACTCAGAGGTGCAGCCAGCTGTCTTCTCATGTCTTTCTTTGTGCTTCTGACACTTAATCTCTGCTTTGTGGTTCTTTAGGAAAGGACACCTTGCTAGGACGAGAAGATGAAAATAGAGGACCGTGACCTTGAGAGATGAGTGGGAAGGAAGCACAGGTACACGGTAGTCATCTCAGTGTTCATGGCTGAGAGAAAGCTAAGTGGATCAGTTGTCTTTTAGGAAGAAGTTGAATCTCCCCTTTTGAATGAGACCAATTTTATGTTCCTTGCTAATGTGAAATGTGGCCAAAAAAAAAGAGAGAAGTGATCCCCAACTGTTCTAGAGAAAGATTAAATGCACTCCTGTTTCCTCTCACACCTATTCATCATTTTAATTGGTTTTGATGCTGAAAAACTCTGACAGCATTTGTGATGGGAATCCAACTTCATAATTCATAAACTATGGAAAAGTGATTACAGCCTTCGTTCAGAGGCTGTGCACACACCTTATTAAGTTGCTACAAGATGGAACGCCGGATCTACATTAATCACAGCATCCCTCTGTGTGTTGGTTCTGGCAGGTGAGTGGCGATCCGCAGCCTCTTGGGAGGGAAATGCTAGGTCTGGACGTTTTGCATTTGACAGGTTCCCGCCTCTGGCAGGTGTAGGGTCCCTGTCACAACCACCGTTCTCAGCATTTAAAAAAAAATTTTTTTTATTATTATTATTTTTCTTTGCATGTGTATGAATGTACTGTCTGCATGCAGGTCTGTGCACCCGTGTCATGCAATGCCGCGGAGGTCAGAAGAGGGTCTCGGATTCCCCTGGAGCTGGAGTTCTCCTGGAATTGGAGTTGCAGACGGTTCTCAGCCGCCATGTGGGTGCTGGGGATCGAACCCGGGTCCTCTGCAAGAGCGGTCGGCGCTCTTAACTGCTAGGCCATCTCTCCAGCCCCCCGTTCTCAGCCTTTTTAAGAACCAGTAAAGAGCCACTGACTTCCATGCCTTCTCGTTTCATGATCTCCAGATTCCCAACAACTCCCGTTCAAGCCCATCGCAGGATCTTTCTTGGCCTTCTAGAAGCCGGGAGGTGTGACCCTGAAAAATCACAAAGGCTCCTTTTCTGTCCTCAGTTTCTTTCATTCTCCATCACGAGTACTTCTCCTTGAGGTCTGTAAAAGCCCCCTGTATACCGTGTGTGTGTGTGTGTGTGTGTGTGTGTGTGTGTGAGAGAGAGAGAGAGAGAGAGAGAGAGAGAGAGAGAGAGAGAGGCTCTCAATCCCATATTGCATTTCCTTTTGACACTGGACTTTGGGCTGTCATGATCAAGTACAAGTGCTGACTTTTGACTTTCATCCCAGGTCGTTCATAGTCTACTTGTAACCGGTTCCAGTTCTTCTAGCTTACAGGTTATTTTTTTAAGGGCCACATAGTCAATGTCTTGGGTTTTGAGGGTTTTAAGATCCCTGTCTCACCTCTGTCTTTTTTAAAAAATTTTTTTTTTATTTCCTTATGTGTATGAATGTACTGTCTGCATGCAGGTTTGTGCACCCGTGTCATGCAATGCTGTGGAGGTCAGAAGAGGGTGTTGGATTCCCCTGGAACTGGAGTTCTCCTAGAATTGGAGTTTCAGATGGTTCTTGGCCGCCATGTGGGTGCTGGGGATCGAACCCAGGTCCTCTGTAAGAGCGGTCGGCGCTCTTAACCGCTAGGCCATCTCTCCAGCCCTCACCTCTATTGTAGGAAAAGAATAATCAATAATACATAAATGTTTTTTTTTTTACCTTCAAAACTTACAAAAAACAAGGAGAATAGTTAGACTATAGTTTACCGAACTTGGCTGAATGTCCCTCAAAATAGGTTGAGGCCATGACTCTGAACTGGAAGCCCAGCTCCTTTCCACTACCAATGAATTTGTGTCTTTGCAAATAAAATAAGTAAGATGAGCTCTTGTTGGATTAGCGTGTGTGGCAGAGCCAATGTCTGACATTCTCCTAAGAAGGCCATGTGAAGAGACAGAGGCACAGAGACAGTGGGAGATGTACAGATGGGGTCTGTGATGGGGGCAGTAAGGGCACGGTGAAGGGTCACCAAGGGTGGCCGACGCGGGTCAGGTTCTCTGTTAGAGCCTCCAGGACTCCCTCCTGACAGCTTGATTTTGGATGTGTGGCCTCCAGGACTGTGAGAGAACACATTTCTGCTGCTTTAAGCTGGTCAGTTTGTGGTCATTTGTCACAGTAGCACAGTAAACAAGCCATGGCCTGCGTGTTTTCTCTCCACAGCAGGCATCTCAGTCCATGCCTGTCCTTCCAGCTCTCTCTCTCTCTTGTCTCTCTTGTCTCTCTCTCTCTTTCTCTTGTCTTTTTGAGACAGAGTCTCCCTGTAGCCCAGCTAGCCTGGAACACACTGTGTAGATCAGGCAGGCCTGGAATTCATAGAGATCCACCTGCCTCTGCCTCCCGAGTGCTGGGATCAAAGGCGTGCACTACCACGCCTAGCTTTGCTTTTTAAAAAAATCAAATTATTTTTAATTTCTTGAGATTTTGATTATGAGTATTGTGTTTGCATTATTTTCATCCCTCCCAGTCCCCTCCAACTCCTCCCAGGTCCTCTCACTTCCTCTCAGTTTCTTGCTCTCTTTTTTGTTATTATTGTTACATGTACATATGTTTATAAATATATATTTATACATATGATGCACTGACCCCATCTGTGATGCTTGTGTGTACTGGTGTTTAGGGCTGGCCATTTGGGATTAGATAAACTCACAGGTCAAAGTAGAGAGAACAAGTGAGTGTCAGGCACCCACCGTGACGTAACATTCTACAGTGCAACCTCTACACCTAAGGCTCAGGGAACATCAGGGAAGAGGGGCCAGGAAGATCATAAGAGACAGAGAGACGAGAAACCTGATGCTAACTAATGCATTCTAGGCAGGCTAGGGAACCTGCACCACTTAAATATCCACAGTATGGAGTCTAAGAAGATCTGCATAAGGACATGCCAAGGTGGAGGGGGTAGATTTCCCAAGGTCCCACGTAAAGATGAAGAGCTATAGGCAATCAATGGATGCCAAGGGAGAGTCAATTCTCGTCTCAATCTTCTAAGTGAAAGTGAGCTCAGGTAGCTTCTGTTTAGGAAGAGGCCCACCGGATCCCTTGCTGCTGTGGGAGGGTCCTTCATACCTGCTCCCTTTTCCAGCCCACTCACTTTTCCAGTCACTGTGGGTAGTCCACAGGGTGGGCTGGGCTATGACTTGATGCCGCTGACCACACAGCTGACTCAAAAACTGTGTTGAATGAATGAAGGAACTCATTACAGGAATCGTCTCTTGTCCTGAGTTTGATCTGTTCAACATTTCGACAGCTGTCAGTAGAGCTTGCTCATGCTCTGCACACTGAAAAATTATTAAAATGTGGTGATGTGATTTTGGAACTAGGCAGAACAACATAAGCATGCTTCCCAGGTACTTCAAGCCATTAAATACTTGATATTTAACTTCTCACTACTTGTCCTTTTTTATTTTTTTGAGACAGGCTCTTCCTATAGCCCCAGCTCACCTGGAACTTGTTATTTAGACTAGGCTGGCCTAGATCTCACAGAGGTCCTCTGCCTCCCAAGAGCCTGCCTGTACCACCTGCACCAGGCTCCTACCTGTACTTTTATCTAATTAAAATGTTGGTATTTCCTGCTAAGTGTATTATAAAGTTCAAAAGAAAAAAGACTGAGAAAAAGATGCAAGACATGTATGGCAGAACGCATGAACTGGTGTGAGGCGGGGGGCATGGAAAAGGGAGTATCTAAATTGGACTGAGAAATGATGTATGAAACACACAAAACACCAATAAAATATTTTATTAAAAATGTTAGTATCTCCAACCTATTTATTTATGTATTTATGTATTTATTTATTTCAGAGACAGGGTCCTGCTATGTAGTCTGGTCTGGTCTAGCATTAGCTCTGAAGCCCACGATGGCCTCTGACTTGCAATCTTGCCCCTACCTTCTGAGGGCTGGCACCACACAGCTGAGTCACCAGGCCCTGCTCTAGCCTCCTTTACTTAGAGCCAACACCATACTACTGTCGTCTATACCACATGTGGCTATGACAGTCATTAACAGTGTTATTTGCATATTATGATTGCATTTTACTATGGCCGTTTTAGGAAGATAAGAGGAAAATAGGAAGATGAGAAAACTGACAAAAGATATAAACAGAGGTCTCACCAATGCTAAAAATGACAGAAGACAGAGATCATGAGGCGTGTCATGAACAGCAGATCTTTAGTCCCAATGCAATTCTCATGAGATGTAACCCAATAGCCAGCAGCAAGAGAAAGAAATTGAAAAAGATTATTTCTGAAGATTAATCATCATGAGTTCAAGTCTATGGGTTCAGGTATATTAGGAATTATATAAATATGACAATTTAAACTTAGTTTTTAGCTTACAGCTGCTTCTCTCCCAGAAATCAGACCAAATCCTTTCTGCAGCTGGGGCATTTCTTTCTTTGTTTCTCTGTCTCTGTCTCTCTCCCCTCTCTCTTTCTCTGACAGACCTGCTAAGTTGTAGGGTCCTACCTAGTGCCTGCGCTGTGCTCCTTGGTGCGTGAGCAAGGCCAGATCAGATCAGGAGACATAGAGCTGGCCCATCCCCTGAAAACCTACATGTCGGAAATCTGCTTTGTTGTCAGGCACTGAAGGGTCTGGTCTGTCTCTTCTTTCAGACCCCATCATGCTACAGAAGACAGCCGTCTCTCTTAATGAAGCTGTTCTTCAGACCTAAGGCCTGCTCATGCCTTCAGGGTCCATCTATTAAAGCACTTCTGAAGGGTGACCTCTTGACAGCTCCTTTCCACAAACCTGCACTTACGTATGACATCTGTGAAAATGATCCTGTACTCTAAAAGTACATTTAAGGCTCAAATTTGTAAGCGGTATATATTCTGAAAATTTCAAATGGAAAAAATAACTGGAATTTCATGTGAATTTATTTCAATGAAAAAATTCTCAAGAATTACTTGCTTAGTAATAGTTTTGAAACTTTTAAGATGCAATCGAAGGCACTAAGAAAGGCGATGAAGCATGTTGGCTTAGCTTGACGTAAGATCCAGAATAAAAATGCACAAGTGATTGATTTTCTGGACTTATTGACTGAATGCAGTAGAGGACACAGCCTGAGTTTCTCATCTGATGTGGTGGACACAGCTGGATGGATGGATGGATGGCCAGACACTCTCAGTTCCATGCTGTATAAATAAAAGCAGCATTCTCAGAGAAGTGCTTTCTTGATTGTCCCAGAGCAATGGAGGGCAGTAACATTTTTTAAAGATTACATGGCAATTGGGTTACCATCTCCAAATAGAGGAAATCTTAATTCCCTACACAAATCTGTTTCGAATGTTTCTGGAGGTTTTATTTCTAATTTCACAAGCTAGAAGTCATCTAAATGACAGAATGGAGAACAAACAGGCAGAACACATGTGGACCATTACACAACAACAAAAAGGATCAAGCTACTGAGGTACCCAACCACATAAATGAATCAAAAATTTACAAAAGAAAAGACAACACTACGGGGCAGCAGATAGACCCATCCTTGCCAGATGTAGAGGGCAGGGCTGGGGAAGGATTCACCAGAAGAGGTACACCACGGTATGTTTTGAAGGAGGGGAGGGTAAGGAGACTGCTCAGTTAATTTACTTTTATTTTATGTGCATGTGTGTTTTGCCTGCACATTAAGTGTATCATGTGCATGCAATGGCCGTGGAGGGCAGAAGAGTGTGTCAGATCCCCTGGAACTAGAGTATGGACAGTTGTTAGCCTCCATGTGGGTGCTGGGAACCAAACCCAGGTTGTCTGCAAGAGCAGCCAGTGCTCTTAACCACTGAGACATCTCTGTAGCCCCAGTATGCCCAGTTTTTTGATTGTTGTGTGGTGGTATTTACCTGATTTTATATGTAGTCAAAAGTCACAGTGTGGTGCACTAAAGAGTCGGTTTTGCTTTTTGTAATTAAAAGTGAATTGAACCATAGCAACTGGCCACCACACTAATTTTATGTAATAATAAATAAAATGCTCTTTAAAGCTTTGGAATCGCCCATCTTCCACTCTTCTAAAGGACAGCTTCTTCCACAATGTGGTTCAGACAGTGACCACCAAGTCGGTGAGGCGTGCTCTTTGAGGTGGTACACAGGGGATAAAGAACTTCCTTGGTTTAAGCATTTCATCCCAGGAACATGGTCACTTTCTTTTAGAGTCAGATTCTCTCAGGTGGTGGGGCTGTAGGTGTTTGGGCACAACAGCCTGCAGATAGGTTTTGCATGAAGGATGCTTGTACTCATGGATTATCACTTATAGCTAAAAATGAAAAAAAAAACTGAGAGAAAGATGCAGGACAGTTATGGCAGAATGCATGATCTGGGATGGGGTTGGGGTGGGGGGGGGAGGGAAAGGGAAATAAGCCTGAACTGAAATGGAAAAAATGTATGAAATGCACAAAGCATCAATAAAAACTAATTAAAAAAAAAAAAAAGAAAAAACAAGCCTGGGGGCTCCAGATGAACCTTAGTAGTTGAAAAGAGTCTTAGTTTGCAGAGGACGAGCTCTGTGAGCTGGGGGTCTTCCCCCTCGCAGGGTGGAAGAATCTCTGTTTCTGAGAAGCAGCATGCCCTTTGGCCACTGGGAGCTGTGTCCCTTTCCCAGCTCAGCTCGCCTTTTGTGGCTCACCAGTAGCTTATTACTCAGCATTAAAGTTGAGGCTTGGCTGGCAAAGGAGGCCCTTTTCAATTCATCTTCATTTCTGGCTAATTAGAACAATTGACACAACACCGTTCCTATCCTTAAATCTATTAACTAGCAAATGTTCAAGTCATATTCTCTCAACTCTCATTAATCTCATTGTTTAAGAGGCTTTTAAAAAAAATCCCATGTTTTATTTTTCATTATGGAAATTTCAAGTCAGCAGTGAAAATAAGGACACGTTGGCCTCAGCTCCAGCTCTGCTTTTCAAAGAGGCTAGACAGTCTGCCGCTGTCACTACTCTCTTGACTTTATTTTCCTTCTCTTTGAAATTAAAATGGGAAATGATGCTCTCGAGATGACTGAGAATTATCCAAAGTCTGTGTGTGTGTGTGTGTGTGTGTGTATGTGTATGTGTGTGTGTGTGTGTCTCCAAAGAATGTGTGTGTGTGTATCTCCAAAGAATGTGTGTGTGTATGTGTGTGTCTTTTTGAGACAGGGTCTCCCTGTAGCCACAGCTGGCCTGGAACTTGCTGTGGAGACCAGGCTGGCCTCAATCTCACAGAGATTCTCTCGCCTCTGCCTCCCAAGTGCTCAGATTAAAGGCTTGTGCCACCACACCTGGCCCAAAGAATATTTTGATGAGGTATTTAAAAATAAGAATTACACAATTAAAACTGTGCAATTGCATAATTAAAATTGCACATGCTCCTTAATACAGCTATTTCACTTCTAGAAATTTATTCTCCAGGAATCTTCAGACAAGAATTCAAAGATCTCTACTGAGGGAATGTATTCATTCTGTCATTTGTAATAGGAAAGCTTTAGAGGCAACCAACATGCCAATCATCAGGGGTTGGTTAAATAAATTATGGTGTATCCACACTGCAAAAGAGAGTATGTTGTTAAATAAAAGAGCAGGTTGTACAATACGATGCACTGTCTAACTCCAGGGTTGGAAGAAAAAAAACCCTAGAAAGATCCACAGAGCTGCCACATCACCAAAATTGGCAATCGAGGAAGAAAGCAAGCAGGGGGGCAGGGAAATTGCAGGTCTTTATTCTTCTGTAAGTTTAAATCTTTTTCGCTATGAACAAGCGTCAAATTCCATGATGCAA
Organism: Rhizomys pruinosus; assembly: GCA_009823505.1. Taxonomy (NCBI): domain Eukaryota; kingdom Metazoa; phylum Chordata; class Mammalia; order Rodentia; family Spalacidae; genus Rhizomys; species Rhizomys pruinosus. Next base: position 8,316,059 of record VZQC01006589.1, read on the forward strand.
AATGTTAAAATGCAAATATAAAAAAAAGATATTAAAGACCAAAAATGCAGATATAGAAGAAAAGTAAGAATGATATTTTTCAGGCTGGAGAGATGGCCTAACGATTAAGAGTGCCGACTGCTCTTACAGAGGACCCGGGTTCGATCCCCAGCACCCACATGGCAGCCGAGAACCGTCCGAAACTCCAATTCCAGGAGAACTCCAGTTCCAGGGGAATCTGAGACCCTCTCTGACCTCCGCGGCATTGCACGACACGGGTGCACAAACCTGCATGCAGACAGTACATTCATACACATACAGAAATAAATAAATAGATAAGTAAAAAAAGAATGATATTTTTCTTAGAATTTCCATAATGGTGTTCAGACTACTCCCTTCACTGCTAATCTCAAAGTGACTTGGGCCAACACCCCTCAGGGGGAAAGTGGAAACTCTTTAAGGCTCTCAGGGCTGGAGCACATTCCTATTCCCAGTCTTTTTTTTTCACATAAATTTATTTTTGTTTTTTTAACAAATCTAGACCCATGTTCCCGCCCATTCCCCCACCGAGCTCATGCATTCTGCCAAACATGCTTTTCATCTCTTTCTCAGTCTTTCTCAATATTCTCCAAGAGGAAGTTGACTGTTTTGAGCAGAAGTTCACTGTTTCAGTCAGTTCTTTGATGCAGTCCTTTCTGTTGTTGTTGTTGTTGTTCTTGTTGTTTCCAATATGCATTATGCCCAACTGCTTTGGACAAAAGCTCAGGGGGCCATACACAAGAAATACTTACAGCTAGGTAATTGGCACTAGCATCCACAGATGAGGGATACCATTCGTCCTTTGTTTTTCTGCGACTGTGTTACTTCACTCAGCATGATGTCCTCTAGCTCCAGCCATTTTCCTGCAAAGCTCCTGATGTCATCTTTCTTTACTGCTGCATAGAACTCCATTGTGTAGATGTACCACATTTTCTCTATCCACTCGTCAGTTGAGGGGCATTTAGGTTGGTTCCAGCTCCTTGCTATTGTGAAGAGAGCTGCAATAAACATGGCCGTGCATGTATCTCTGTGGTGGCGTAAGTCTTGAGGGTACATGCCCAGGAGTGGTATGGCTGGGTCGGGTGGCAAGTTCATTCCAAGTCTTCCAAGGGTTCTCCACACTGCTTTCCAT
>VZQC01006589.1:8317894-8557830 GCA_009823505.1 Rhizomys pruinosus
CCTTCCGCTGGCCTCAGGAGATCTCAGATCTCAAGAGTCACACAACCCCACCTTTAATACCAGCTGGGAGGATAACTCCGCCCCCACAGCCACAAAAGCCAATCAAGCCAAAGACAGCTGGATTAAAGGATCAACAATCAGCCTTGCTGAGGCACCCAGTCCCTACCTGCTTTCTGCTCTTCCTTCCGCTGGCCTCAGGAGATCTCAGATCCCTATTCCCAGTCTTACCAGAGCCACACGGCCTTTTCAGTAGCCATTGGACCTATTCATATGGATGTTTTGAAAATCATGTTTTTCGGTAGGTATGATTTATGCTTACTGAACTACATGATCTGAGGGGGCACCTTGACACATTTTGGAAATGTATGGACTTATGTAATCACATTGCCAATCAAGACTTCCGAAGATTTGCTCACTATATGATGTCCCTTTGGTTCATGTCTATGTGCCTCAGCCAACCACTCCTCTCATCTCTACTGCATCTCGTCCTGTTGGTTTAGAATTCCGTGTAAATGGCAGAGTATACAGGTACTCTTGGGTTTGTCTCTGTTAGCTAACATAACACTTAGAGATGTGCCTATTGTTTTGTATACATTAGTATTTCCTTTTTCCTTTGTTGTGAAATAGAATTCCATTGTATGAACTCATCACACTTTGATTTACCTACTCACTTATTGTTGGATGTGAGAATTTAATTTTTGCTAATACTGCTGTTGTGTATACATCTTTTGTGAGTGTATGTTTTCTGTTTCTCCTGGGATCTTTGAGAGTTATGTGCTACGTTATATGTTCTGCTGATTGTATGCTAAGTGTGTTTAAGTTGATAGGAAGCTGTTAAACATTTTCCCCAGGAGATTGTAGCATGGACATTTGCATCAGCAAGGTATGAGGTGGGAGACAGGTAAGAGGTCCTCTTGAATATTCACTCTTAGGTATGTCTATAGGCATTTGGCTTTGGAGGAAAGGTTGCAAAAAGATTTTAGCAGCAGTAAAAGCTTGCAATTGCTCATTCCAGTCCTTATCTCTCTCTAGGTTGTAGAGACAAAAGATAACCAAGTCCTCAGGAGGTGGGTCCAAGAAGACAAGTCTTTGTCAACTGGTGGTCCCAGGGGCTGCAAAGCCTAAGAAGTTCCCAAGCCTGGGCATCCACTACCATCTTTTCTAGGTGCCAAGGAACATTTTTTTCTTCAGACCCAGTGTATTCATTTGCTGTTCCCTTGAGTGCTCTCCCTCTGTCCACTATTTTTCCCCTGTATCAGCCACTGTCTGTGACCCATGACCCTGGCCATTCTTTTCAAAATCTTTGGCTATTGGCATGTCCAGCTCTGCATTTCCCAGAATGGGCTGCGCTGTACCCACCATGGGATACATGTGTGTGATTTCAGGCATGAAGTACATCTGTTTCTATCATCCTATTTATATGGCAAGTGAGGTTTTCAGCTATGAAGGTAACATACAGTTAATTTTAAAATGAACTATTTTGGAGGGATGGCCTAGCAGTTGAGAGTGCCGACCACTCTTACAGAGGACCCAGGTTCGATCCACAGCACCCACATGGCGGCTGAGAACCGTGTGTAACTCCAATTTCAGGAGAACTCCAGTTCCAGGGGAATCCGACACCCTGTTCTGACCTCCACGGCATTGCACAACACGGGTGCACAGACCTACATGCAGACAGTACATTCATACACATAAAAAATAAAAAATTAAAAAAATAAAATGAACTATTAAGTTAAGGTAGCACATCAGGTAAAAATGATTAAATAAGTAAAAGCACAGTGGGCCACAAAATCTATGTTAGATTCTATATTTAGAACAAATTCAACTCTGTTACAATTCCTCATTAGCGATTACAGACACTCTGAGAAACTTGGTAGATCATCACAATCAAAAGAGATTTACTAAGAACCTACTGTCACTCAGAATATAATGAGCCCCCAAGTAGATATGGGTCCCTGCTTGGGATCTGACAATAATGTCATTGTTACTAAATATATTCCCATCAAAATCTTTGTAATATTCAACTCCCCATGATGTGCAAAGAATTCTATCATCCAATTAATTTCCAGATCAGCGCTGTATGCTTTCTGATTAAGATCATAAATGCTATTCAGAGCTCTCCCTGGATAGGCCCAGGTCCTGCTGCTAATGGATGAAGGCATTAAGTATGCCATTTATCCTGTGTCTGTTTTCCATTGAGGAGACCCCTTCAGGATCTGCTGCCTGGTTGAGCAGGTGCCTGATGAGGCCTGCACTCTTTAACAGTGTTTTCATCTGCTCCTTTGGAGACACTGGTGATATATATATATATATATATATATATATATATATATATAGTCAAGTACTGAGTATTCCTGAAGTTTTTTTTAAGGAAGAGGGAAGGATGTAATTAACTACTGCTCTTTCCTCCTTTTGTTTAAAGCAGAATAGCGCTTTTGCAAATAGACTTTCTCCTTATTGACTGTATTAAGAGCAGAACCACATGGTACTATTATTACAAGGTATGACCCCTTGGGACCTGGGGGAAAAATAATAACTATAACTTTTTCTTTTGAGTTGGTTAAAAATGTTAGGTACTTTGTTTAAATTGTGGTAAAAATATGTAGTATATAATTTATTTTTTAGCTATTTTCAGTGTATAGCTTAATAGTGTTAAAATACACTGGTATGTAAACGATCTCTAGAACATTTTATTTTGCAAACTGGGAAACTGTATACCCATTAGACAAACACTCCCTGTCACCCCAACTCCATTTCCCAGTGCTCTGAATTTGGATAATTCACATACCCCATGGAAGTGGGACTAGAGAGTATTTGCCTTTGTAACTGGCTAATTTTAAGTAGCAGAATATCTCAAAGTTCATTACTGCTCTAGCCTGTGACAGGATTTCCTTTGCTTCCAAAATCTCAGTGGTGTTCTCCTGCATGTAATGTCACGTTTTGCTCATCTGTTCCTATGTCCATGAACACTTGGGCTCATTCTACCTCTTGGCTCTGGTGAATGCGGCTCCCATGAACACAGGTGGTGTGAATTTTAACTTTTTAAATATTTATTTCACGTTATCTTTTAGAATCATCATTTTTATGCATAAGTCAATTCTTACAATAGTCCATAGATTTTTTTTTTCTGTGTGACAAATAGCTATGTAGATATTGGGAGAGTCTGTTCAGAGAGTTTCACAGATAAACATGTGATTAGATCATTTAGAGACTTTAATTTTGTGAGTGTGCAGGTGCTGTCAGAGCCCTCATTCAGAACCTCTTGCTTTTAGCATCTGATTGCACATTGACTCAACTTGCTTTCTGATTCTCTGCCCCTCTGGACTCTCCTTCACCTGTGATTGCAACAGCCTAGAGGACAGGGCATTATTCTCCTTTCATCCTGATACTGGACTAACTGATGACTGGTGGGAGTAGGTGTATTAATACCCCACAACTTCCCCTCATCCTTCTAACCTGTGTCCTAGGAGTGCCCAGGTGAACTGAGCTCCATCTGTTCACAGTGGAACTCCCTTCTTAGCCACTGCCATCCTCTCTTCCTTGCTTTATCCCTCCCCTCTCATCCTCCACCTGTCTGTCCTTCCTGCGAACAGATCCCAAATGAGCTCTGTCTCTCAGTGGCAGCTTCCGGGGACTTCACAACTAAGCACGGCAACGCCAATCTCCTCAAAGCCACGTAGCTACTGTGAATACATAGAGCCGAGTGGCAAAGAAGCACAACTTTGACTTGATGTTTGCCACTGTCAAAAGCAGATTTATACGGATTCAGAGTACTTGGCAATCATTTTCTTACAAAACCAATTTGGCTCTTGCTTCTTAATCAGTGATTTTATTGGAAAGGAGGAGAGGTTTATAAGATTTTAGAGTTACGACAGTCAAGAGTCCAATCCTCTTAGCTTACAAATGAGGCAGTTCTGCCCCTGAGATGTGCAGCATCTTAACAGTGCAACTGCCACTCAGCAGAAAGCGGTCCAGCCTTGACTGGACCCATATCACACTCTCTGGAGTTGTGTTTTCAATAGAGCCACATTTCTCCTTAGTTCAACAGATCTTTCTTGAGGGGTCAAATAGCAAAAAACTCAGGCCTTTCAGGCTCCATGGTCTTTTAACAATTTACCATGTGTAGCATGAAAGCCGTCATCAATAACAGGTAAAAGGGCAGGGGATGTAGTTCAGCATATACAAGGCCCTGGCTCCAATGTCCAACACTTAGAAACAAAGCAAATAAATGAGTGTGGCTGTGTTGTAATAAATCTTTATTCATAAAATCAGATGTATAGAGTGCAGATGGACTTTGCCAACCCCTAGGTTAGATGATAGAAGAGAAAAAAGTCTTTATGTTAAGTGGAAATACTTTGTCTTTAATATTTATAAAATAATTTATTTTTAAAATATGTAACTGGAAGCCAGGCATGGTGGCACATGCCTTTAATCCCAGCACTTGGGAGGCAGAGGCAGGTAGATCTCTGTGAGTTTGAGGCCAGCCTGGTCTACAGAGCGAGCTCCAGGATAGCTGGGACTAAAGGGAGACCCTGTCTCAAAAATGCCAAAACAAAACAAAACAAAACAAAACAACATGTAACGATTGACTACAGGTTTAGTGCTTTTCTTTAGGACCTCCCCCAAATAGTTTCCTGGTCCCTGAAGCCCTTTATTGCCACTTGTCTTTTTCTGAACTTAATCTGCATATTATGCTGCCAAGAATGGAGGACAACTGCTCACAGTACCCAGTGGAGGTCCTCACAGTACCTAGTGGTGCTCACAGAACCCAGAGGTCCTCACAGTACCTAGTGATGCTCACAGTACCCAGTGGTGCTCACAGAACCCAGAGGTCCTCACAGTACCTAGTGATGCTCACAGTACCCAGTGGTGCTTACAGTACCCAGTGGTGCTCACAGAACCCAGTGGTGCTCACAGAACCCAGTGGTGCTCACAGTACCCAGAGGTCCTCACAGTACCTAGTGATGCTCACAGTACCCAGTGGTGCTCAAAGTACCCAGAGGTGCTCACAGTACCCAGAGGTCCTCACAGTACCCAGAGGTCCTCACAGTACCTAGTGATGCTCACAGTACCCAGTGGTGCTTACAGTACCCAGTGGTGCTCACAGAACCCAGTGGTGCTCACAGTACCCAGTGGTGCTCACAGTATCCAGTGGTGCTCACAGTACCCAGAGGTGCTCACAGTACCCAGTGGCTCTCACAGTACCCAGTGGCCCTCATGGTACCCAGTGGCTCTCACAGTACCCAGTAGTTCTCACAGTACCCAGTGGCCCTCATGGTACCCAGTGGCTCTCACAGTACCCAGTAGTTCTCACAGTACCCAGTGGCCCTCATGGTACCCAGTGGCTCTCACAGTACCCAGTGGTGCTCACAGTACCCAGTGGTGCTCACAGTACCCAGTGGCTCTCACAGTACCCAGAGGTCCTCACAGTACCCAGTGGTGCTCACAGTACCCAGTGGCTCTCACAGTACCCAGTGGTGCTCACAGTACCTAGTAGTTCTCACAGTACCTAGTGATGCTCACAGTACCCAGTGCCCCTCACAGTACCCAGTGGTCCTCACAGTACCCAGTGGCCCTCACAGTACCCAGTGGCCTCACAGTACCCAGTGATGCTCACAGTACCCAGTGGTGCTCACAGTACCCAGAGGTCCTCACAGTACCCAGTGGTGCTCACAGTACCCAGTGATGCTCACAGTACCCAGTGAGTGCTCAACAGTACCCGAGTGGCTCTCACTAGCCGTTACCACCAGTGATGCTCACAGTACCCAGTGGCTCTCACAGTACCCAGTGGCCTCACAGTACCCAGTGATGCTCACAGTACCCAGTGATGCTCACAGTACCCAGTGGTGCTCACAGTACCCAGTGCAGTACAGTGCTCACAGTACCCAGTAGTTCTCACAGTACCCAGTGGCCCTCACAGTACCCAGTAGTTCTCACAGTACCCAGTGATGCTCACAGTACCCAGTAGTTCTCACAGTATCCAGTGGCCCTCACAGTATCCAGTGGCACACACAGACAAGATGTTCTCTCTCAAATACTGAAATGACACTATACTTTTTTCATCGTGTCAATATTAATTACTCGCAATTTAACATTCAATATTTTTTCTGTATTAATTTCAACACGATGGGGCGAGTCTAGTTTGGAATGATAAAATTCATTTGCATTTAAATTGATATTTTAAGCACTCCCTCTGAGGAACTGATAGCATCCATGATTATAATTATAAGCATTGTTTCCAAGGCAGGTTCGTTTCTCTTGGGAAGATTTATAAATATGGTACAGAGTTTCATATTAAGAATGCCTGTTTTTGCAGAGTCCTGTAAGTAGAGTCCCAGTATTTTGGGAATTTCTTTGTAGTGGAATCGTGAATAAATGAAGTTTTTTTCTTTAAAAAAATGTTTTTTTAATCGTCATTATTTCCGTATGTGTATGAATGTATTGTTTGCAGGCAAGTGTCGGCACCTGTGACGTGCGATGCGCGGAGGCAGAAGCAGGCGTCGGCTCCCCTGGAACGGGAGTTCTTCCTGGAAATTGAATTTTCAGACGGCTCATCGGCCGCCATGTTGGGGCTTTGGGATTGAACCCGGGTCCTTGGCAAGAGCGGTCGGCGCTCTTTAACCGCTAGGCCATTGGCTCCAAAGCCCATAAATGAACTCTTTTTTAGCTAAGAACAAATCCGTAACTATCTTCTCTTTTTAGTTTTCAAAGTCTTTTGAATGCTCTTTCTAGTTCAGAAGAAAAGTGGTAATTTTTTAATCTTGATAAATAAAATTCTAGTTAATTGCATTTAACGCAAACAAATGAGTTAAAAAAGTGCAAGAGCGTGGCATGGTGGCACATGCTTTTAATCCTAGCCTTGGGGAAGCAGAGGGCAGGCGGATCTGCTATGAGTCAAAAGCCAGCCGGTGGCTACATAGTGAGTTTCCAGGCAACAGCCGAGCCTACATGGAGGACCGTGTCTTCAAAAGACCAAAAAACAAAACAAACAAATAACAACAACAACAAAAGCCGTCAAGAAAACCATTCCTTTTCTAGCTCCTTCTGGTTTTTTTGGGGTGTGTGTGTGTGGGTTGGGGGGGGTGCCTGGACAAGTCAGTCTTGCATTGAGAGGTCTTCTATTCCTTAGTGTTTGGCTATTAAGAAATGAACCAGGGGCTGGAGAGATGGCCTAGCGGTTGAGAGTGCGCCGACCGCTCTTGCGAGGAACCCAGGGTCGATCCCCAGGCACCCACATGGGCCGAGAGCCGTTCTGAAACCCAATTCCCGGAGAACTCCAGTTCCAGGGGAATCCGATGCCCTCTTTCTGACCTCCGCAGGCATTGCACACACGTGCACAGACTTGCACGCAGACATACATTCCACACATACAGAAAAAAAAAAAAAAATAAAAAAAAAAAAAAAAAAAGAAATGAACCAAGTCTTCCTGCGACCAGAAAACAGGAAAAAACATCCGTGTCATGATTGGATGATTTTCTGGGTAGTGTAGACCAACAGCTTCTCTTTTATAGTGAGGTGCCATAGGTATAAATAAATAGTTCCTACATGGAGACAGCAGAATGAACATAGCAGGCAGAGGGAGAAGCTATGGGGGAGAGAGAAGTGCTGGCAGAATGAAAGGGTCCAAGCAAAAGAAAGCGGAAAACGAAGCACTCATTCCCAGCCAGCCAACCACGCAGCACGGGCGCGTTAGCTTCTCACGCTGCTCTGGCCGTAGTGCTCTGTGGAGGCGAAGGACGTGAGCCCGACAGCCAAGATGGCTGCCGTTCCAATGGGCAGGGACGGCCCTCGCCCCCAGCTCCAGCAAAAGCACACGCATCCTACAGGGTGCATTAAGAACCAGGAAGGGACTAAACAAGGTAAGGTGCTTTAAACTGAGATGGACCCAACGATGGGGATGACCAGTAGAAGAGTCAAAGAGGAGGGGCCATGTTGGGCCGAATGGAGGCAGAAAAGGCCAGGGACCCCTGGACCACACAGGGGAGTGTTGTGAAGAGGCGATTCTAAGGGCGGCGGAGCATCAGGAAGGCTTAAGCAGCAAAGTTACATGGCTTTCTTTTTTTTTTTTTTTCTTTCTCCTGGTTATTTGAGAGAGGATGCATTGAAAGCCTGGAAGTAGTAAGCTTTTGAGGGGTTCAGGAATCTCACGATTGGAACAGCAGAGGGGAGAGCAGGCTGTCTGGCTTGCAGGAGGGATGAAGGCGGAAGTCAAGTGTTTGGGAGGTTCCTTAGTCTGTACGCCCGCAGTGCCCTTTGCAGAGATGAGCTGACTGGAGGAGGGTCAGGTTCAATGAAGTCAGGGCCACCGATGGTGAACTTCATTCACATTTTCCTCCTCACTGGCTGTGTAAGTAGAGAAAACTTTTCTGATTTTCAGTATTTCTTTGTGATAGGTGGATGAGAGTGTGCCCACTTCATGGGTAGTAAGTAGTAGCTCAGTAGCAGAACGTCTGACCCCTGAAGGTGTCCATGCCACTGCTTTGATATGCAGAGTAAATGTGATAATGCATGAGAAGCATAGGGCTAGGAACACCCTAAGCAGCAAGAACTAGGGATTGGGATTTCTACTGCTCAGGAGAAGTCAACACAAGTAAAAAGGAGGAAGCAGCAGGGGCCCAAGGCAGGGAGAAGAGATGTGACAGGAAACACAGCGTTCATGTTTTGTAAACCACAGTCAACACTTCACATGAAGGGAAATGGAAATACATACATATATATATATATATATATATATATATATATATATATTACAGGATAATTGTGCTGGGTGTTCTGAAGCTCACCTGGTCTTATTTGCAGAGACAGTCTTCTTTGTAAGGTGTCTGGTAAGAATTGAACCAAGGCCATTGAATCAATCTGGTCACTGTCTCCTTAGAGGTGCCTGTGCATGCCTGTGCATGCGTGTGCATGTGTGTGTGTGTAGCACTTGAATATCCCAGGGTATTAAAGGTATTGAAGCTGTGCTGGGATAGAGGCTGGATTCACATTGCTTCTCTTCTCCATCATCTCACTCGAATATGAGTACATCTATGCTTTGTTTTCTGGAGCCGGGGTTTCCTTGTGTGGCTCACATCAGCCTGGAACTTCTGGTGGTCCTCTGAGCCCCCATCCTCAAATGCTCAGTTTATTCAAGAGAACCACCATGTCTGGCTTCAGTCGATATTTTTTTATAGGTCAACAAAGACCCAATGTTCACATTTGCAATATAAATAGTCATTCTACCCTTTGAATCTGAAGGCAATCACAATCTTGTTGAGGAAGACAATCATCCCTGTTTCTGCAGATGAAACTGAGGACCATAAACTTAAACAATGCTTCTTTTTTCCTTGCATCAAGTTTCCCAGAGTCCTTGAGCTAGCACATTCTGAAGATCTTAGATTTATACCAAAGCCCTTATTTAAAAACTTGGCAATGTTGGGCTATAAAACACAAACCCTGTCTTTCCATAGCTTAATGAAAACATCTCCCCTACGCTGTAATCCATCTTATTCTTTCAGCCAGCAGAGACTGTGTTGTGGAGAGAGGGTGTATACAGGCTACATAGAAAGCTCAGATCTCATCTGGACACCCAGGATGATGTTAAAGAATACCGCTAAGAGCCTAGCCATAGCTTCCTGTACTTGGCTTCAGGTTTTAATTATTGGTTATTAATTAAGGGTTCTTTCCCTTTGGAAAATAATTTCCTGTTAGGTAGGAAGCCAGCAGGGTTACTATGGCAGAGAAGCTAATCATATTTTTACATTAGAGATTCTTTCTGGCTTGGCCACATAGGATGGAAAATTTTGCTCTGCTCATAGTCCCAGACTGTTCAGTTGTAAGGAACCGCCTCTGGGAGGAAGACTTGTGGGCAAGCAATTTATTAAGAAAGTCAGAGCCTGGGACCATGCCAAGTCCAGGCGTAATTTCAGGCCAAGTCCTGAAGGGGTGTGGGAGGGTGTACACATCCATGTTTTTTCGCCATAGCTTAGTGACTGCCGAGGGGGGGTGTGTGTGTGTGTGAACTCCTGGGCACGTCAGGTCTCCACGCCTGGCGTGTAAAGCAGGCTCCAATAGCCCTGGGCAATTTTCCAGAGAAGAGCACGTGCTGGTGTTGTGGTCAACACCAGCCCAAAGCAGGAGAGACACAGAGGCCCAGAGGAACCAGAGCAGGATGCTTGCTTGGAAAGCCTTCTGTTGGCTGACTGCAGGGGTCATAGGAGGCACAGAGAGTGGGAGGACTTGGCAGGGAAGGGTGTGCTGAGCAGAGTGAGGAGGCAGGAGGCTTCATCGAGCATCTGCAGCTGGTTCTCTGCCTGGGCCACGCTTTGTCTGGGTACTTCAGAACAGCCAGGTAAGTGTTTGAAGGTGACACGTGCAGGTACCGGGACATACTGGGGCCTGGAGTTCCTCTGCTCTAACTTGAGCTGTGTCCTTTCACAATTCACTGCCTACCCCAGCCTCAGTTTGTTCTTTGGAATGAAGGTCTGGGCTAAGACACCTCTAAAATCCCTGGCTTATGATGGCCTTGATTTCAGTGCACAAGGCCCATCTTACTATGTTTCCCAGGATGTTTTTGTTTTAACCATGTAGCTTGAGGGAGTTGAAAGATGGAAACACTGTTAGTCTTGTAATGCTGTTACATGCCTAAAATCCCAACACATGGGACATAGAGGCAGGAAGATCAAGATCAACCTCGAAACTCTGCCTCAAAACAAAATACCACACCAATTTCCCAGGATGAAGATAATGCCCTTTAGGCAGAGACATTTCAGCTTTGAGAGTATTTGTGCTGGAGAAAGGGGGAGAGCATGAACCCCATGCATCTATTAGAATGAAGACTGAGAAGGTCCACGTGCGTCCATCTCAGTGGGCATTGTGTTTTTTGAGGGATTTTGATCTACTGGATTTTCATATGGAACAGTTTAAGGCTTAGGCAGATGATGATTGGCTCAGAACTGCCTTATCCATGTTCCCATGAGCTGTTGGGGTAGCCCCTGAGTGGTAATGCCCCACTCTCTACCACTTGTGGGATTTGAGGGTTCAGTTCCCCTCCAGTGGAGGGAGAACACTCTTCTTATTCAAGATGGCCCACATTCATTTTCCATGCGTGTGCATGTGTGGCATGTGTGTATGCAGGGTGTATGTTATGCAAGTATGTGTATGTTATGTGTATTATGTGTGTTATGTGTATGTTATGGGTATATGGGCACTCATGAGTCACAGCATGGATATGGAGGTCAGAGCACACCCTTGGGTGTTGGCAGTTGCCTTCCCCTTGTTTGTGGTAGCGTCTCACTAGCTCTGTATACCAGATTTGCTGCTCTACAAGCTTCCAGGAGTTTCCTGCCTCTTCTGCCCACGTCCTGGTAGAGCCATGCTGGGATGACAGGTGCCTGTGCTGCTGTAGCCAGCTTTTCTGTGAGTTCTGGGGATCAGAACTCAGGTTTTCAGGCTTGTGTGGTAGCACTTTACATTGAGCCACCTGTCCAGATCCTGTATTCATTTTTAGTTGTTGCTGTAACAGGTTAATATAAGCTTCAATAGGGACAAAGAACACGTTTATTATCTTAGAGTTCTGGGTCTCACTGGGCTAAAATCAAGGGCTGGCAGGGCTATGCTTCTTTATGGAGACTCTAGGGCAGAGCGTGGTTGGTAGAATTTAGGTTCTTGTGGGGCTGACCTCTGTTCATTTGCTGCTGTCAGGCTAGGGTCATTCCCAGTTTCCAGAAGTCACCTACATTCTGACTTGTGTCTCCCTTCTCCATCTTCAGAGCCAGCAAAATGGGTTGAATCTCCAAGTTCCAAATCTCTTCTGCCTCTTTTTACCATCATACCTCTTTCTGGCCTGGTCTTTTTCTTTCCTCTCTTGCTTTTTTTTTTTTTTTTTGTTTTTATTATTTTTATTTTATGTATATGAGTGTATAGTCTGCATGTGTAGGAAAAAAAAAAAAAAAACAGCAAAGAGAGGAAAGAAAAAGAACCCAGGGCCCCCCCCCCCAGAAAGAGGTATGATGGTAAAAAGAGGCAGAAGAGATTTGGAACTTGGAGATTCAACCCATTTTGCTGGCTCTGAAGATGGAGAAGGGAGACACAAGTCAGAATGTAGGTGACTTCTGGAAACTGGGAATGACCCTAGCCTGACAGCAGCAAATGAACAGAGGTCAGCCCCACAAGAACCTAAATTCTACCAACCACGCTCTGCCCTAGAGTCTCCATAAAGAAGCATAGCCCTGCCAGCCCTTGATTTTAGCCCAGTGAGACCCAGAACTCTAAGATAATAAACGTGTTCTTTGTCCCTATTGAAGCTTATATTAACCTGTTACAGCAACAACTAAAAATGAATACAGGATCTGGACAGAGTTGGCTCAATGTGTAAAGTGCTACCACACAAGCCTGAAAACCTGAGTCTGATCCCTAGAACTCACAGAAAAGCTGGCTACAGCAGCACAGGCACCTGTCATCCCAGCATGGCTCTACCAGGACGTGGGCAGAAGAGGCAGGAAACTCCTGGAAGCTTGTAGAGCAGCAAATCTGGTATACAGAGCTAGTGAGACGCTACCACAAACAAGGGGAAGGCAACTGCCAACACCCAAGGGTGTGCTCTGACCTCCATATCCATGCTGTGACTCATGAGTGCCCAATACCCATAACATACACATAACAATATACACATAACATACACATACTTGCATAACATACACCCTGCATACACACATGCCACACATGCACACGCATGGAAAATGAATGTGGGCCATCTTGAATAAGAAGAGTGTTCTCCCTCCACTGGAGGGGAACTGAACCCTCAAATCCCACAAGTGGTAGAGAGTGGGGCATTACCACTCAGGGGCTACCCCAACAGCTCATGGGAACATGGATAAGGCAGTTCTGAGCCAATCATCATCTGCCTAAGCCTTAAACTGTTCCATATGAAAATCCAGTAGATCAAAATCCCTCAAAAAACACAATGCCCACTGAGATGGACGCACGTGGACCTTCTCAGTCTTCATTCTAATAGATGCATGGGGTTCATGCTCTCCCCCTTTCTCCAGCACAAATACTCTCAAAGCTGAAATGTCTCTGCCTAAAGGGCATTATCTTCATCCTGGGAAATTGGTGTGGTATTTTTGTTTTGAGGCAGAGTTTCGAGGTTGATCTTGATCTTCCTGCCTCTTATCTCCCTNTTTTTTTTGGTCTTTTCGAGACAGGGTCTCTCTGTAGCCCCAGCTGTCCTGGAACTCTGTAGACCAGGCTGGCCTTGAACTCACAAAGATCCGCCTGCCTCTGCCTCCCAAGCGCTAGGATTAAAGGCATGCGCCACCACGCCCGGCCATCCTCTCTTGCTTTTGAAGCATATATGTTTGCATTTGGCATATCTGGTGTTATGGTATGACTATATAGCATCCGCCATGGCCTCATGGTTAGACTGCTTGGTCCCCAGATGGTGTATTTTGGGAGATTGTGAAAATTTTAGAAGATGGTGCCTGGATGGAGGAAGTGTGTCAGTGGGGTGGGTCTTTGAAGGCATGGTATCCTTGGCCACTTCCTGTTCTTGCTTTACTCTGTTGCTCACCCATGAAGTGAAGAGCTCTTCTCTGCCTCGTGCTCCCACCATCATGATGCTGTTCTGGTCAAGCTCTTAGGGCAAAGAGACCATATACTGAACTCTCTGAAACGGTGAGCCAAAATTAATATTCCCTCCCTTCATTGTTTCTGTCAAGTATTTTGGTCAGAACAGGATCTACCTGTTTTGAGTTAAGTCCACTGGCAAAATTCCCTTAAATATGTATTCCACATAGTCCAGCACAGTCCTAGGTGGTCAGGTTTAGGACATGGACCATTACTCTGCTGACACCATGGCTACACTGTCCTCCCACCTTCCCTTTTTCCTTTGTTTTAGATGGACCCCATTTCCTCAGTCCTTGAACATAAACTTCTGTCTTGACATTATTCAACTGTGTAGAAAACAAATATCCCTTACACATATGTTAAATTTCCAGTCGTGTACAGAGCTTTGGGGATAGAGTGAGACATGGGACCTACTCCTACTCAAGGCGATTACAGAGCAATCATAATGCATTGCATACAAGTATGAAATAATCAAAGAATAAACTTAAATAAATGAAAATGTAAGTACATATTTTTTTGAGATGAGAGCAAATATGTTAAAAATGTGAAAACTGGAGAATGGTCTCCTTTTATTAACTTTAAAAACCAGTTAAATTCAGTTTGGCTTAGAGAGATCTCAGAGGCCCCCAGAAGAATACAGGGTGCTGGTGGGAATGCAAACTTGTGCAACCCCTATGGAAAGCAGTGTGGAGAACTCTTAAAGACTCAAAATGAACCTACCACTTGACCTAGTCATACCACTCCTGGGTATATACCCACAAGACTCACCCTATTGCAGAGATATATGCACAACCATGTTTATTGCAGATCTATTCATAATAGCGAAGAGCTGGAAGCAACCCAAGTGTCCCTCAACTGATGAGTGGATAAAGAAAATGTGGTACATTGGGCTGGAGAGATGGCCTAGTGGTTAAGAGTGCCGACTGCTCTTGCAGAGGACCCAGGTTCTATCCCCAGCACCCACATGGCGGCTGAGAACCGTCTTTAACTCCAGTTCCAGGGGAATCCGACACCCTTTTCTGACCTCCGTGGCATTGCACAACACGGGTGCACAAACCTACATGCAGACAGTACATTCATACACATACAAAAATAAATAAAAAAAAAGAAAATGTGGTACATCTACACAATGGAGTTCTGTGCAGCAGTAAAGAAGGACGACATCACGAAATTTGCAGGTAAATGGGTGGAACTAGAAGCTGTTATGCTAAGTGAAGTAACACAATCCCAGAAAAACAATGTATGGTGTCCCTCATTTGTGGATCCCAGCACTAAAGCCTTATTTGTAAGGCAAACTGAATATTTTTTTTCTTTTTTTTAGTAAATATAATACCGATACCACTACAAGAAAGAGTACATTAAAACATCATCAACTTGCTGTGTAAGTTAGGAATGTAAAATAATATATTTTTTTACTTGCATGCAACTGTACTGTTAAAAGGAGATGATATAATTTTAGTATAGGTGATATATATATATATATATATATATATATATATATATGCATATGTTGAAGGGATACAGACTGGAGGGAACAACAACAGCAGAGGAACTGGGACAGGGAACCGACAGAAACAGTAAAGTTCCCCCAAGGACAATAATCCTCTGCTCTGAAAAACTTTGAAAAGAATCAGAAAAAGATACAGGGCAGGGACAGCAAGGTGCACGAATTCAGGTGGGGTGGGGGGCATGGAAGACGAGATGAGTCTAGATTGGACTGAGAAATGATATATGAAACACACATAACTTCAATAAAATGCTAAAAAATAATAAATAAATTATTAAGAAAAGAGGTGAATCCCTAAACATGTTTTGGACTTAATCTATAGTTTAATTTCAGATGTTATAATTTGGGTATATGGGTGGAGTGTGCATACATGGATACTTTGGAGTAATATAAAATTAAAGAGAACACCAACAGCAACAACAACAAAAATAGTTGTTCAAAGAACTGACCAAAATAGTAAACTTCTACCCTAAACAGTAAACTTCTGCATCGAAAAATTAAAAAAAAAAAGACCGAGAAAAAGATGCAAGATATGTATGGCAGAATGCACGAGCTCTGGTGGGGTGGGGGGGATAGAAGGGGGAATTAATAAAAAAAAATCTAATCTTATAAAATCTAAATTTTATTAAGAAATGTATGAATTGGGGCTGGAGAGATGGCCTAGCGGTTAAGAGTGCCGACTGCTCTTACAGAGGACCCGGGTTCGATCCCCAGCACCCACATGGCGGCCGAGAACCGTCTGAAACTCCAGTTCCAGGAGAACTCCAGTTCCAGGGGAATCTGACACCCTCTTCTGACCTCCGCGGCATTGCACGACACGGGTGCACAAACCTGCATGCAAACAGTACATTCATACACATACAGAAATAAATAAAATTATATATAAAAAAGAAATGTATGAATTGTGCAAAAGTTCAATTAAAAATAAATAAATTAAAAAAAAAAAGAATACAGGCAGTTGTCATTGGTCTTGGTTGCCAATTAGAGCAAGGTGGTAACATTCTGTTGTTGAAGACTTCACTCATTTTGTCACAGGACATCCAGAAATCAAGACAGAACTGAGCTGGGAGGTCCCTCTCTGGTGGGTACTGTACACAGTATAGAAGGTGCTATGCAGGCTCCTGGGGAGAAACTCATCAGTGGTCTCACCCAGCTGCCAAACACGTGAGCCACAGTACTGGCCTGCCAAGCAAGATATGCCCACGGGCTCAATAGTGGCATGACTATTTTAGGGATAACCAACTGCTTTGTGGTAGGATTTGAGGCCTACTCCATGGGAAGAAATATACATTGAACACTATATACTTTTCAAAAGCCTATGGCTAGGGAGACCGTGGACTTATGGGAGGAGGAGGTTACTATTGTTTCCCTACATAAACATGTCAAATTGCCTTCTAAGTATGTATAATGTTTAAGTTTATACCCAGAGACTGATGTGGCTCCCAGCCTAGGGCAGAGAAGCTCTTTTCTGCAGAGGGTGATGGTTAATGTGGTGACTCATATATGGTCAAAGTATGGAGAATTAAGTGACTGATAATGTTCAACCTTGAATAGGACATCTCTGCTCTCTACCCTCAAGGCCCAGGGAGCATCACAGAAGAGAGGGTGGAAAGGATTGAAGAGCTGGGCTGTGGGGAGGAGTGTCATGAAACCCTGTCATCAGATAAGACAATGCTTTTGTAACCATGGAAACACAGCAGATATGGATTCATGCATGACACTGGGCCTCAAACTTTCCATCATGGACACAGGGGGTGACCACAAGGCCCCATTCTTTCCTGAGGAACTGATGACTGTTAATGATTGTTGGAAGAGGGGGTTCCATTTTCTTTAAGTATGTAGCCAACTAGGAGACTAGGTGGGAAGGAGACGACGCAGAAGGAAAAGGAGAGAACATCAGAAGGCAGTAGAGGACTGGGATATACACATTGTAGATACGTATGAGACTGTCAAAGAAAAGCAAGTCAGCTCAGGCTCAAGTCTCCTCTAAAATTAAGGAGGTTCTGGGGCTGGAGATTAATTTTCCATTTCTGTATAGAAAATTACCACAAACCTCATGCTAAATTAACAATGATAAATTATTAAAGTTTCTCTTTTCCCTAGCTGAAATAAGGCAGGGGGTGAGATTTAATCTAAAACTTGGGGTACTCTTCAAGTTCATTGATTACTGGCACAATTTATGGGTTTGGGGTTGTAAGATTGATGCCTTCAGCTCATAGACAGGCCACCACTTCTCTTCTATGTAGTCTGGTGGCAAAATAATAACCCTTGAATGTAAAGAATGTTCTAGGTAATGCTTTTTATGTTATAGTAGGTGATTCTAATGTCAAAGCCAACAAGTGAGTTTTACTACTTACGATCTTTTTGACTTACTCATTTTCTTTTTTTAATTTATTAGTTTTATTTTTATGTGTTTGAGCCTTCATGTATGTAAGTGCACCCCTGTTGTGGAATGCCTGGGGAGGTCAGGAGAGGGTGTCAGATCCCCTGAAACTAGTTATGGACTGTCATTAGCCACAATGTGGGTGCGGGGAATTGGACCAGGGTCCTCTGCAAGAGCAGCCAGTGCTCTTAACCACTGAGCCATCTCTACAGCTCTCAATTTATTAATTTTCTAACCTTCACATCTTCCAAAGGGCTCACGTATTTAGTTCACGTCCCTGTGGGAGCACTTCCTATTTGATTACCCTTAAATTCAACTGATTAGGAAACTTAACTACATTTGAAAAGAGTCCTTTTAATTGTTTCATGTAATCAAAGCAGTTGTGGGAATGATATCATAGCACACTGACGGATCCTGGCCACATTCAAGATGGGGGAATTGAGAGTGTTTCACCAAGAGAGGAAGCCTGGGGCTCATTTCAGAATCCTACGTACCACAAAGGCATATTTTCAGGGGAAAGTGATTGAAGGATTTTAAAAGGAAGAACAACTTGGGTGCAATGAAAATAGTAGTCCTTGTGGTTCCTCAGGACACCTGCGAATGTGTAGCACACACTAAAACTCCCTGGCTTGGGGTCTGGTCTTTAACTGAAGTTTGGACATTTCTTCCTCATCTTTGCTGCTACTTCAGGTGGAGTTAAATGATGGGCCAGACCTTTTAATTTATCAGATCGACATTGGCAATGGCCACACTTTGGCTGGGCAGTGGTGAACATGACCACATGAACTCTAGTGCTTGGCAAAAAGCCATAGGCAGGCCTTTTAGATGGCTACCGTATGGAGGCTAACAACTGTCCATAACTCCTATTCTTAGGATCTGACACCCTCTTCTGACCTCCATGGGCATTGTATGACAAGGGTGCATTTACATACATGCAGACAATATACTCATACACATAAAATAAAAATAATAAATAAAATATTAAAAAAGTAAAAATAAATGCATTTCTTATTCTGTAACTTCTGGTTTGAGTTCCTTATTCATTTTGTTGAAATCTCAAGTGGATGGTGTTTTATTTTCAAGAAAGTACTGAATCCATTCCAATTATATACCTACATTGGCATTCCCCAAAGGTAGGAATAAGGGTTTCTTTTCTCACATTTTTGTAATCTTGGTGTAGTAGGACTTTAGAGTTGTAGCTTTCACACAGTAGGCACTCAACACAGGTCTTTTAAAAATTGATTCAGCTGGATGTGGTGGCACATGCCTTTAATCCCAGCACTTGGGAGGCAGAGGTAGGTGGATCTCTCTGAGTTCAAAGCCAGCCTGGTCTACATAGTGAGCTCCAGGCCAGCTGGGACTAAAGGGAGACCCTGTCTCAAAAAGACCAAAAAATTTTTTTGACAAGATTGTCTTAACAAAATCTTGTGTACTAAACAACTTGGTAAAATCAATGCACCATATTCTTTTCTTTGCTTTTGGCTGTAGTTGTAATTCTACTATGAACAAGGAGTCTAAAGAAGAAGTTTCATTTTTTCAAAGTTTTGTTTTATCTACTTTCATACCAAATCTGTCCCTATCAAAATGGATAGCTTCCTCTAGTCCACCGGTTGAAACAGATGATAGCCATTTGACCAAAATCCACTAAGGGGATTATTCAGATACTTGTATCTGTTCAGTCTGGCCTCCTGGTGATGAAGTTCACAGGGAACTGGCCAGTATTCACAAGTGCATTGAAAAAAGCCTGCCATCCCTTTCAGTGAGACACAAAGGGTATTTAAGTTTCAATTTCACATGCATTATTAATGCACTTATTTAAATATTAATAGGTCTAAGAGCCTTGAGCAATGTATGTGATCAATACTACATGTGTCTGAGTCATCCAGGGCTGAGGACAGTGTTCCTGTCCTGCTGTCACTCTTTTTCATCATGGTGGGCTTGCCACCTGCATTCCCAGTGTGTACCCACTAGCCCAAGGCACTTCCTCTGAGCTCGGCAGTGCGTCAGAGTCCTCCACAAGGTCCTCTTCAGAGACAGTCATCTGTCAGGACCCATGAGAAGACTTCAGAAGAACAGGTCCTCAGGGTTGGGCTTATTTTCTCTTCTAAGCACTTCTGTCAGTTAAATGCAGCTAAATAACAAATCTGAAGAACTAGTGATGTTCTGAATTGTGGACTGAAACAAAGAGCTTAATTTATCATACTCCACAACCTAGGAACCTAATTATGTTTCCTTCCAGTTATATTCCACCAACCATGCAGGGGGAGAGGGGGCTAGTTACCACAAAAAAAGAGATGACCCAACAACCTGAATGTGGATTACCTACCCTGTGAATCATCTCCTCCCCAGGCCCGTGTCCACAGAACTTTAGCTAGGGTCCAGGGTTCTCTGTTTCTGACGTTGGTGGCATGAACTATAGGGAACCCAGTGACGGAATCCATCTATGAGGAGGTTGGGAGCTAAGAATTCGAGGGTTCTGTATGCCAGAATTTCCGAGCATAACCAGTAGAGGGGCATTGTATGATTTAGCAGCTGGTTTCAATTGCAATAATACTGATGAATTAATATTCAATAGAAGTTAATATTTATTAAGTGCTTGATAACTACTGCACTAAGTACTGAGAGATACAAAATGCATAAACTACACATGATCTCACAAAAATTTTGTGCTCTAATTGTGATGTAGTCGTATGTTATAGGTAAAAAGCATTATTGGACAAATGGGTGACCACCCAAATGAAATGACTAAGGTAACAACTGGGTCTACAAACTCCTGTACATTATGAGGCCCAGACCTAAAGATTTTGACTCCATAGTTTCTAGGACTGTCTTGTGGTTATTTGACTTACCTTCTCAGTTTATGAGGCACTAAGGGCAATATTCACTGACTTGGAATTTTGGTTTCTTTTCTGGGCTGGTGATGTGCAGTGAGAGTCTCTCTCATGATGGGAGGCAGTAGTAGTGAACTGAAGCTCACAGTCAGCCTCAGGATCCCAAGTGGAAACCATAGACACTTAGCAGTGCACTGCATCTAGTGCTTTTTGGATTCATGTATTCAATATTCAAAACAGTACATGATACATTAATAACTTTTTTGGTCTTTTCGAGACAGGGTCTCCCTGTAGCCCCAGCTGTCCTGGAACTCACTCTGTAGACCAGGCTGGCCTTGAACTCACAAATATCTGCCTGCCTCTGCCTCCTAAGTGCTAGGATTAAAGGCGTGCACCACCCCACCCAGCGATAATTTTAAAATATGCTCTGTGTTAGATGATCTTGTCAACTGCAGGGAATGTAAATGCTGGGAGCATCGTTCAGGTTACCTCAGATACTAGATGCACTTTTGACATGATAGTGTCAATGTAGATGGGTTTATGGCACTGTAACCTTGAATGTGAAATGTACTCCCATAGGCTCACAGGTTTGAATTCTTGGTCCCCAGCTGTCAATGCTGTTTTGGGAGACTGTGGAACCTTTCAGATATGGGACCTAGCTGGCAGATGTGGGACCACAGGGCTGGGGCTTATGGATTTTGGCCACAGGGCTGGGGTTTATGGCTTATAGCCAGGCCCCAGCTCCAGCTGAGCGCTCTCTGCTTTCTAGTCAGCATCATATAATAATTAGCTGCCTATGCTTCCATGGTTCTGACTGGAAACGGATCCTGACACCATACCTTGCCTACCATGATGGACCATGTCCTCTGAATCAGGAGCTTGAATAAGTCCTTCCTCCCTTAAGTTACTTTTGTTAGGTACTTGGTCATCACAGTGGGAAAAGTGATGGATATAAAGACATAACCAACCCCTTCATAGGTGTGGTGGTTTGAATGAGTGTCCCCCATAGGCTGTAAGTATTCAGACATTTGTCTCCAGTTGGTGGCACTGTTTTTGGAGGTCTTAGAAGGTGTGGCCGTGCTGGAGGAAGTGCGTTGTTGGGGGCAGGCTTAGTGAGTTTTAACAAGCCTCGTGGTCTACAGTCTCTCGCTCTCTCTCTGCTTCCTGTGCTCTTTGCGAGATGTGACCCTCAGCTTCCGGCTCCAGATCCAGCTGCCATGCCTCCCACCACAATGGACTCTAATTCCCTGGAACCGTCAATCGTAAGCTCAAATAAACTCTTCCTTTTATAAGTTCCTTGGTCATGGTGCTTTATCACAGCAACAGAAAAGTGACTAATACAATAGGTGAGGAGGATGTATATGTTCTTTTTTAATTGGCTGGCTATTGTGTAATATGAATAGACTGAGGGCTTTTACAAGAATCACTGTAACAGTTATTACATACTTATAGCAATGTGCCAACAGCACATAGTGACATGCATTTACACAGCTCAGAACTTTGCAGTTCAACTGGGATCCCAGTTACCTTCTTATGGTTACCTGGAGTCTGACTTGTGTTGGGCTGTAGCTATGCAGCTCTGTTTATTATGTAGTTCTATGGCCAACTTGGTGACAGCTTCAGGCTGTGGCAGCAGATGCAGCTTTGTTCCTTGTGTTTCTCATTCTTCCTAGTTTAATGGGCTAGTCTGGGCATGCTTTTCTAATGGTGATGACAGAGGAACAGGACAGGATGTGAGAAGATACAAGATTAGGTAAGGTCAAGGCTCTGAACTGACACAGTGATACTTCTGCAGTAGGCTATACTGTATTTTTTTCCTGTACATACATATGGTAAATTCCAGTTTCTAAATTAGGCACAGTAAGAGATTGACAAAATAACCAATAATAAAATATCAACAATTAATAAGAAAATAAGTAAAATGATGGGAAAATAAAATAGTGCAGGAATTGTGGGACAGCACTGAGTGATGACGTAAGAGTTACTCAAACACGAGCACTGTGATTCTGTAGCAGTTGATCTGACAAGGTACTAAGTAGGATTAATGGGTAGTGTATATAGTGTGGATACACTGGACAAAGGGATGGTTTATATCCTTGGTAGAATGGTGCCAAAGTTCATCAGAGTATTTGAAAGTACACAGTTTGTGATGTGTGTATATCTGGACTATTCCATTTAATGTTTTTAGATCGTGATTGACCATGGGTACCTGAAACTAGAGAGAGTGAGACCATGTACACAGAGCTTGGGGGAGTATATATTTTATTCCTCTAAACTAGACAGAAGGATTCATCCAAAATCAAGGGACAGGAAACATATCTGACCCCCTTTAAGGTAGGAGGTGGGGAAAGTGGGAGTGTTTGGCTGGGAGAGGAGGAGGGAGGGACATGCAGGGGCCCACGGTGGTGTGGAAGAGGGAACTCAGGATGGGGGATGATGGGTGGTGGGTGTATTGGGGAGAGGGTGGGAATAATGGGGCCACTGGGACTGGGGAGGAAGGAAGGAGGTTGGATGGAAGGAAGACAGAGTGGAGATAAATGGATCTTGGGGAAAGGTGATGCTCCTGAAATCCCCTGAGAAATATGCATACAGCATCTGAACATTAGTACATGTGTACACCTAGGGGCTGTATGGCAAGGAACACTGTGCCAGACAGAAGAGACCTTCATTCGAGTGGTTGGTGCGAGTGGTCCAAGAGACTCCCAAAATAACATGGGCCATTGGCAGAGCTCTTGGTTTTCTCCCAGAACTAGAAGATAAGACCCTACTGCTGAAGACAGGAGACTTTGGACACAGGACTTAGAGCAATGGAGAAGGAACTGACCTGGAAGCCTTCTAGCCAAAGTTTAGGTCTCATAATCCTAGATGATAATATGAAAACTGACTTAAAACCTAATAACTATAATGACTGGCACAGAAGAACATACCTCTATTGGCGCAGTAATGATGCTGTTATCTGGTGGGTAATCAGCAGTTATCTAATTGGACTTAAAGCCTTCTCAATGGGAGTGACCACAGGTTGCACTGTAAACACAGCCAAAAATACACATGGCCGGAGAGGTCATAGATCCTAGAGAAAACCCTATCTCTGTCATATCTCTAGACAAATCAGATTTCCTACCATGTGTTAAATATGGATCCTTATATTTACAGACAAGTATACCATATATCGCTCATCAAGAGAGCTTCTTTTTGCAACAGATGGAGGTTACTGCAGAATCTCACCACTGGCCAAACGCAGAGAATAGACTCCTGAGAGATGCTCATTCCTAGGTGACACATCTACAGTTGAACCTCTATATCTAAAGCTCTGGGAAAATAGCAGAATCAGGGGTAGAGAGAAAAGGAGTGTGTCCCTGAGCTCTCACCAGTGAAGCTGCCTTATACAACTGAGTGGGATGCACACAGAAGGCCACAACTGGCCACGTTTTTAAAGAACAAGAGACTGCAGAGTGTGTGTCTACGGATAGGACTCCTACATTAACCCTCACCCACCCGTGGCTCAGGGACCATTGTGGAAGAGTGAGGGGGGTGGGGAAGACTGTAAGAGCCAAGGTTGATTCATGAACACAGGAAAACAGAGGCTTTCAGGCCACTGGAAGATTGGACATGTGATAATGGTGGCATCGAGCTGTGACGGGAGCCATGCCAACTCCATCAGACAAGGGCCCAGAGTGGAGGGAAGGAAATGGGTGGCAGGTCAGCCCTAGACTGGGAACTGTTCGAGACTGATTGCTGCTAGGTGAAGGAGAGTATGCCTTATTTGCGATCTCTGGATAGGTTGACTAGACTCCAGTGGATACATTTGCACGGAAGGACATCTGGGTACAAATGAATGCCTGGATAGGACTTAATAGGACTTAACACGTATGGCAGAATGCGTGAGGTCTGGTAGGGGGTGGAGGGGCGTGGATGGGGAAGGGGTCTAAATATGATTAAGAACTGTTGTATGCAATGTATAAAAGCTCAATAAAATAAAAAAAATAATAAAAAAATAAAAGGAAGGTTTTGAAAAACTCCCTGGTA
Organism: Rhizomys pruinosus; assembly: GCA_009823505.1. Lineage (NCBI taxonomy): Eukaryota > Metazoa > Chordata > Mammalia > Rodentia > Spalacidae > Rhizomys > Rhizomys pruinosus. The sequence continues at coordinate 8,342,247 of VZQC01006589.1, forward strand.
GGAGTTGAGGTCTTCATAAGAAGGTGGAATTGGAGTCAATGAAATCTTCCTCATTGGCTGTGCACGATGATTGTGTGTGATTGGGGTATAGCTCAATGGCAGAGTACTTGACTAGCATGCACAAAGCACTGGATTTGATCTCTAGCTCCAAAGAGAAGAAACAAACAAGCAGAAAAGAATTTATGAAAAAGTTCAAGGAAGAATATATGACTCTTGGCAGATGGTGGATTCTGAGCATGGGATCTTGGATCTGGTCAAAGGCAAATTCACATTTCCTTGCTAAAATATGGAGACCCTTGTACAAGACGCAGTCTGTTTCCTCTTTCATCACTGCAGGAATCTGTGTCCTCCCTGTGGTCACTTAAGTACCAGCAGGTGTGAGTTCTCTGTCTGGGGTTAAGCTCGTTTGGAGAAATTGCTGCCTTACAATCCCCCACCCCCTTGGGGGTTAGCCTGTCCCTCCAGTGTTCCATGAATATCCTCTTAGTTCAAAGATCTGGGGCATAGATGTGATTGGGAATTCTATTTCCCCTGCTGGACACCCTTCGTTTTGCCCCTGGCCACGAACAGTGGCCCTTCTGCATTTTTTACTCTTTCTTTGCTTGGGTATTAATTCTCCAAGCCTTTGAGATTTATTTTGGTCTCATTTACTTTTTGCCCTTAACTTTCCCAGCCTGGTAATCATATACCCAGCCAGGTCAGTAGACCATTTTTCTCTATTGGAAACAGTTCATTGGGAACCAGGTTGAGCAACTGAACTTATTTCTTGAGAGACACCTGTGCTTTGCTATCAGCATAACTCAAGTTGAGTATAGCTGTAATTTCAACTCCTTTTTTTTTTTTTTTTTTTTTTTTTTTTTTTTTTTTTTTCTTTTTTTTTTTTTTTTTTTTTTTTTTTTGTTCTTTTCGAGACAGGGTCTCCCTATAGCCCCAGCTGTCCTGGAACTCACTCTGTAGACCAGACTGGCCTTGAACTCACAAAGATCTGCCTGCCTCTGCTTCCTGAGTGCTAGGATTAAAGGCGTGCACCACCACCCCCGGCTCGTAATCTCAACTCTTTAGAGAAGAAAATAATGTTTGTTGAGTATTGTATGTCAGGCCTGATGCACACAATTAATTCCTGACAACAACAAATCTGACCAGACTTTCATTGTGCCCAGTTCACAAGAAGTAGAGAATCAGGAATCATGCTCTAGTTTGACTCAGTTTCCACTATCATCACACTATTAGAAGCCCATCTTTGCTTGCTGGGCAAATTCCAACCATTGGGTTATGTATCTCTTTGAAGATTTCTTGTCTTTTGGACTTGATTCTGCTTGATTTAAGGCAGGTAGGAAGAGCCAGGAATGAATCCTTTCCTCCAGTGCTGTTCTAAGTAGCAGTTTTAGCTAGTGATTGACAAGAGTTGGTGGATAATGTTGAGGTAGGCTCTGTCCACACTGCTTAATAGAATTAAGGGCTTCTTCCCTTCAGTGTCAGTTTGCTTTACATGACTCCCACTCCCTTGGCTGTCCTCTTTTCCTTATGACTTCCCTTTGCCCCTTTTTATTTTATTTTATTTTTTATTTATTTATGTGTATGAATGTACTGTCTGCATGTAGGTTTGTGCACCCGTGTCGTGCAATGCCGCGGAGGTCAGAAGAGGGTGTCGGATTCCCCTGGAACTGGAGTTCTCCTGGAATTGGAGTTACAGACTGTTCTCAGCCACCATGTGGGTGCTGGGGATCGAACCCAGGTCCTCTGCAAGAGCGGTCGGTGCTCTTAACCACTAGGCCATCTCTCCAGCCCTCCTTTACCCCTTTTGAGCATTCCTGGAATTTTCTTCCTGATGAAGGACAGCCTGGTATTCATGATGGTGGATAACAGGATGCACTACTCCACAGATTTGGGAGTCTTTCACATAACATGTAGTATTTACATACAATCTGTGCATATCCTCCTGTCCATCTAGATATTTAGACTGGAAAAACACAAATACTCTTCCCCATAGCAAAATACGTCTTGCTAGCAGGGTACTGAGTTAGGTTGAGAGTTGCATAATTGAGTTACAAAAAAATAAAATAAATTGCACTAAAAAAAATCCCATAATGTTTTGAGTACATTTTCTGTTGTGTGTTGAACCACATTCATAGCTAGTCTGTGCTGCGTGCAGACCATAGAGCAGAGGCTGGACATCTTCGAGTCCATTTCTAGATGACATATAGTATCTAGTACAATGTAAATGCAGTAGTTGTTACACAACTGTGCATTGTTTGGGGAATAATGAAAAGAAAAAGGTGCCTGGACATATTTAGCTGGAACTCTCAGGTAAAGAGCTTCAAATCCTTGTCTCATCTTCCATCCCTGAAAAATCTCCAATATGCAGCTGGACGATGCTCTTTGCATTTTATAGGGCCTCTATCTGTGTTTTTATCTTCGTAACTTGAGCAATGCAGGCCTATGAAGCACAGATGAGATGCTCTGCCCCATCTGCTCCCACGCTCTGAGCACTGTCACTTTGTCCACACTCCACACATTCTTGAAGAAGTGCCGCTGAGCCACAGACTTAGCCCAACCCCAGTCTTGGACTAGACTGTGGACCTAAATCTGAAATTATTATGGATTGTGAGCCACACAGCAAAGAGACTACTTCCTTATGCACCTCACCTGTGAGATACTCTCCCTGCCTGGATCTTTACTGACCTGTGGGCTTCTCAGCAGCCTGCCTGCCATGCCTGCACCTTACTAGTTCCTCTTCCTCTAAGCCTTGTGCTTTTACACGGCAATTTTCCTGAGTTAAGCAGACTGTTCAGACTGTTATATAGGGAAGAGGGTAGAAAGGAGGCTTTGATTTTGACTTGGTCCAAAAGAGTCTCTTGGCCAAGACTCATTTCATGTTAGTGTGATTGGAATGAGAAAAGAGAGTTTTAATTATGTGGAATGGTGAGCATGTATAAGTGGGACCAGATCCCTGAGATTAAGCTCAATCATTGAACAATAGAATAACACCACAAGTAGCTGTTATTATCCTTTGCTCTCCACTCAACAGGCTCGTAGTAGATTTGCTGAATTAAATTAACACTAACGACTTACATTTAGATATTGATTTGTACTTTTCCTCAAAGTATTTTAATTCTCAGTTTAACAGAAAGAACCCTGAACTACCAGCATACTTTGATCTCTCTCTCTCTCTCTCTCTCTCTCTCTCTCTCTTTCTCTCTCTCTCATAACCAAACTTTGAAAAGAACTGTGCTTTGGGAAATATTTTGCCTGATTTGATTATGAAGAAATTTTGCTGAAGAGCCTTGGGTAGAATTTCTACTTCTTATTGAAAATAAGTTAGTAAAGAGGAGTTTTGTCATCCCTCCCAACATAGAGCATTTCTATTTCCAAAACATCTTCCAGTGGAAGGTGCTGCCACATACACATCCCTGTGGCCCGAGAGCCTCATGTCCTTGGTGAGCCCCTGGGACCTGTACCCTGTCTTTTCAGCAGCAGTTACGCTCCAGGCTTCGGAGGCAGAGATGCTGCAGTCTGAATGTGCCCTGGGCTCAGCCCTAATCTAATGACTGCTGGAGTTGGGTTGAATCCCCAGAGTCCCCAGGTGTCCCATACCAGGTGACATGGTTGTGGTGCTCTGGCACATGTATTCTACATCATCATGGCGACTATCCTGGTGGGATTAAGTTCCAGCTGCCTGAAGCAGTAACTTGCTTCATTGATCATGGCTAACCTCTCGTCTTCATCTCATTCCCCCATTCTCCATCTCTGCTTCCTGGAATTATCCTCCAAACAACCTGCTTTTGCTGAAACTCTTATTTCAGGGGTCTATTTCTGAGAAAACACAAAGACCCATGCCCATGGCAAGGTACATCTTCCTAGGAGGGGGCTGGGTTAGTTTATCCCATCTAAGTCACAAGTTACTTAGAAGGTAAGGAGTGGCCTGTCGATTCTTCGCTCCCACAGTTCTCCAGACTGTCTTTGTCCACTGACTTCACTGCTCTCTGGGTCGACTCCACTTCCCATTACTATTCTGGTCATTATCACGGTCACATAAAAATTTTAATTAAAAATAAAGAAGACAAATTTTATTGGTAGCTCTATCTCTACTCCACCTAGATAGAGAGAGAGGTACTGGGACCCATGAGAACTGGTCAGTTTGGGCTCTCTGCTGAGTTAGGAATGAGGCAGTTGGATGCTCAGCTTTCTCATCTATATCAAAGAGGCAGGAAGCTTCATAGCTGTGTAGAAACACTTACTCATTCTTCGGAAGGTTCCAAGTGTCTGATAAATGTTAAGGGTTCCGACCACTCTTGATGGAGATTATTGAGATGAATATATTTGCACAGAAATCACATTCAGTTATGCTCCATATTTTCAGATATGAAGAACCCATGACTCCCATGTATTTATTGGCCTCAGTCATGAGACAGTTCTCTCTTGAAGTGAGCTGCAAGTCTGCTCTCTGCCATTGCTACCCATTGATTAGAATTGGCTTGAGGGAAAGAACTAAATATAAATACGTAGACCATCTCATTCCATAGTGCAATTTAAGATATTTGGAAACATAATATGCCTCTTACATTGTCTTTTCTTTTTCAGAATCAATGTTTCCAGTTCTTTAAGCTCCTGAGCAAGTTATGGAGCCCCACTCACACCTGGGCCACTGTCACGTTTCCTCCTAGACTCAGGTACCCACTGGAAACACTCCATCCAAAAACCGGAAATTGCAGTATTTATAGTGTGAGGCAATGTTATATCACCGTTAAAATAATGAAGATATTTAATAATGTAAAAATTTTCATCACATATCAAGTAAATGTGGGAATACTATATATGCTACCAGAATTTTATAAACAATATAGACTGAAATCCAAAATATATAGATTGACAGTATTATGGGTGGTTTTAAATCAAATCTGTTTTTGTTTTTCCAGATTTTCTACAGAAGATATGTACTTATTATTTAACTAGAAAAGAAATGAAGAGGAAAGAGCTTAGTGCTTACAAGTCATGGAGTTCTCCAGGTGTTTCTGATTTTACTGGTCTGAGCATGGCCAGCGCTTCTCGGGTGATGCTTCAGTTCCCAGGTTCAGATGAGGATTGAGGCAGATGGATTGCCCTGTCTGCCAGTATTGTGCCTGCAGCTCATCAAGCCCCAAATGGGTTTCTCCATATGAATTAGGATCTCTTTTTTTTGGGGGGGGGTCTTTTTTTGAGACAGGGTCTCCCTATAGCCCCAGCTGTCCTGGAACTCACTCTGTAGACCAAGCTGGCCTTGAACTCACAAAGATCTGCCTGCCTCTGCCTACCTCTGCCTGCCTCTGCCTCCCGAGTGCTAGGATTAAAGGTGTGCACCACCATGCCTGGCAGGATCTCTTTTTTAATGTGGCGACTGGCATGGGGGTGTGGAGAGACGGGAAGGGTATGGGGATCATCCACAGTGCCCTTGGATTTTACAGAGCCAGACCCCACACATAGCAGAAATGCTATTTGCCACCAGCCTTCTAGCCAAGGGGCAGCCACCCCCACCTTGGGGTCCTCCAAGAAAGAGGATAGAGGGGATTTAAGAAAGCAGAGTCCCACGTGGCTCCTCTGGAGGAGCAGTGTGTTATCATCACTTGGAATAAATCTTTGGCTTAAGCTCTGTCATTTCTCTTCATGTCACAGTCAGTAGACCATGCCAATGATCATTCACATTTTTTGGACACTAAAAAGATCTTCAGCTTGATTTGCATGCTCCTGGATTACTAAGACCTATGTGTAGCAAATACAAAAATGTCACTGTCCTGTTTCTTGATGCGCATGGCACAAAGCAGATGGAAAACCTCCACTTTCTTTATGCACTGTGGACAAACATCTCTGGTAGGCAATGAACCTAGAATGCTGACTCTCAAATGGCTTCTATTGCTAGCCATATTCTCTTTTATTTAAGCCCTGTTCTAAATGGAAGTCCCCTCAACTACTAAGATGATTTTTTTCTTACTTAGATTTGGAAGGGAAGTACAGGGAAAATATAGTTGGGGCAGTTTTAAATGAACACACCAATACTTGCATATTGTATTCCCTGCTGTTGAAATGAAGAGATTGATTGTGTTCAAAGGGCTTGTGGGTTTCATCAGGAAAACAGAATGTGTCTTGCTGCATACAAAATTAGAACTTGAGATTCTAATCTAGTGATATGTGCTGTGGTGTGTGTGTGTGTGTGTGTGTGTGTGTGTGTTTGTGTGTGTGGTGTGCACTGTGTTGCATGTGTGTCTCTTCTGACAGCTCTCTACAAAGAGATCCTAAATGTGAGTCTCAAGGTTGTGGGGGATGTCTGCATGAAGTGATCATCAACAGCAAACACTGTGATAAAAGATCCTGCTCCTCATAGAGTGATGGTTGTAATGTGAGTTACTACAGTTTTTGGCTTTTTGCTTTTGCTTTTGTCCAACAAGAACCCAGATGGCTCACTGCCCCCATCATTTCAGGATACCAGCTAGAGCACATTCAAGCCTCGAACTCAGCTGTCCTCTCTGCTCCCCCACCTCTGCCCTGTCTACTTTCTTGGCACTCTATTCTTTCAAACTTCAGCTTTCTTTCTCTTCTCACAAAGCCACACCTTTGCTTCCCATTGGCCCCCATATCCAGGCAGTGGTTCCAACAAGATGGGCTGTCCTTGTGTATGAATTTGTATGTGTTCACATCTGAGTGTGTGAGAGTGTATTTCTGTGGGTACATGAGTGTTGGAGTATGTGTCCCTGCATGTGTGCATGCATGTACTCCTGTGTATATTCCCATGTGGATACATGCTTATTCCTAAGTATGCATGCATATGCATGTACTTGAGTGTGTTTCTAATAGCCAGGGACTGTAAAAATCTTAAAATTAAAATCAGCTTGTACTTACATAGTTGGAGGCTAAGTCTGGGTGGAGATAGTCAATTCCTGTGAAAAGATAACACAAGAGTGGTTGGTTAATCCTCGCCACTGTGTCTGGAGCTTTAGAACATTCACAATCTTTACAGGGCTGGTGCAGGAGACTTGTGGCAGGGGATGGGAGAGAAAGCACCTAGCCTGAGCCTCTGCCTCTCTGTGCCTTTCCTTTCTAGATGAAGGAGGGCTATACTACTCACTTGGTAGAGATACAGCTGCCCCTGGACACACTGCAGAGCAGGGAAGCCAATTAGAGTTCCAGGCCCAGGGATAATGCTTCGGAATAAATGTCAGCACTAAGGGGCTTAGTGACTGTGAGATGGATGGTTCATCACAGCAGTGATCTGAAAGAGATTTATAGAAATCCTGACATTTCTAAAGCACCAACTAGCTTCAATTCTGAAATGAAGCCAGCCCCTGGGAGGAAAAGCAATGATTATTTAACAGGGAACGGAGAGCAATGGATTAGGAGAGCACGCTCCAGCACGGAAATAAGAGGCGGGTGGCTGGGCGAGAAAAGCCATTAAGGGAAGGCGAGTGGTTTCTAGCGAGGTGCTGCTGGCTGGAAGCTGATGCTTGTCTTTCCAGAATGTGCCTTTCCAGGAAGCCTGAGGCTTCAGTCTCCTCAGCTGGAGTTCTGTGTTTGCTTTTGAACTAGGGCCTGCTGTAGTGTGCCAAAGAATCCTTCAAAGGTGGAATTAGGACCTATTTGTGCTGCTGAGCTCCATCAGATACTCGGACCTCAGAAGTCACAGTAGAAATTAAGGACAATTGGAAGGCTCTCGTCCAGGTCTCCACCACGGAGTCTCACATCTGCTTTACCTGAGCATCTAGCCAGTGAAGAAGCAGGGAAATAGAAAGGCCTTTGGTAGGTCCTAGTGCAGTTATGAATGGAGGAATCTGGAGACACAGGTCAGAGTCTGACTCCAACCACCTCGATAACTGATAGCTTGGCACCAGGCCAGTTGCTTGGCCTCTCTCGGCTTGCTGTTTTCCTGAACAACTAGTGGTACGAACAGGACAAGGCTCAAAGAAATAAATGCATGTGGTGTGTTTAGCCCAGCAGCAGATGCATTTGGAAAACTATTCTGGGATGCTATACTTTTAAAAACAGAAAGTACCATTAAGTGTCTCCCATTGCTGACACCTGTGCCCCACATGTACCAAGGCTGTGTGTCACTATCACTGGGGCTGTGCCAGATGCCATAAGGCTCTACTTTGCAAAAAAAAAATATATCCCTGGAATTAATGGGATGTATGTTTCAAAAAGAATATTTCATTTTTTTTCTTGGTTATACAAGCAATTCCTGGGCTGGGGACACCGAATTGATCCAAGATCATGCTCACAACGCTTCCTCCTGCTCCTGTTAAGATGGCAGGAGGAAAAAGGCCTGCAGAGCTAGGTAAACACAGGCTTTGGGGTCAAAAGATCTCATTCTATTTAAGGGCCAGATACTAACATTTCTGTGGCTTTTGTCAAGTGACATAATCTCTCTGAGCTTGTTTGCAATTTTCATATGATAGAATTTAATTGTATTTCGATCCCCTCCCATGTCTGCACCACCTCTTACTGCCCCACCCTATTTTAATGTATTCCATTATATGTAATACAATCTATAGAGTCTGATTTGTGTTCCCAAATGTCCTTCAGTGTGGGTCCATCCACTGGAGCCTGGTTCACCTACCAGGAGTCCCATTCCTGTAAGAGACTGTCTCCCTCGCTCCCAGCTGCCATCGGTAGCCAGAAAAGACCTTTTTAAGATCAGAAGCAATTCATGAAAAGTGTTTGGCTTGCAGTAAACACTCTAATGGATTTCTTATCATCATCATTAGTTATATCATTGTTGTGCCTTAATATAAAATATTTATTCCCTATAGGTTCCTATGTTTGAATACTTGGTCTATAGCTACCTGTGGTGTTTGACAAAGTTATAGAAGCTTTGGCAGGTAGAGTCTTGCTGAAGAGAGCATGTCAGTGAGGGCAGGTTTTGAGGTTTTATAGCCAGACCCTCTTCCTGTTCTCTTTCTCTGTTTCTGGTGTGTGGATGAAATGTGATAAATTTGCATCCTCAATGCCTGGCTGGCCTAACATTCATGTTGCCATGCCTTCCCTCTCTGAAACCTTAAGTTAAGATAAACCTTTCCCTTCTTTAACTTGTTTTCTAATTAGGGTATTTTATCATGGCAACATAAAAGTCACAACAATTGGCACCAGAGAAGTGAGGTCATTGCTGTGATATACCTGACTAAGTTGTTTTTTGGAGGAATATGGAAGAGTTTGGAACTTTGGGGTAGAAAAGCTATTGAGTATAATAGGCAGAGCAGAATGGGCTATTCTTATTTATTTATTTGTTTATTTATTTATTTATTATTTTTTATGTGTATGAGTATACTGTCTGCATGTAGGTTGGTGCACCCGTGTCATGCAATGCTGCAGGATCAGAAGAGGGTGTCGAATTCTCCTGGAACTGGAGTTAAAGATGGTTCTTAGCTGCCATGTGGGTGCTGGGAATTGAACCTGGGTCCTCTGCAAGAGCAGTCGGCACTCTTAACTGCTGAGCCATCTCTCCAGCCCCTGGAATGGGCTATTCTTGTGGGACCTTGAAGACAGAAGTGTGAGGCTGGATTAAAAAGTAATGGACTGGGCTGGAGAGATGGCCTAGCACTTAAGAGCGCCGACCGCTCTTACAGAGGACCCGGGTTCGATCCCCAGCACCCACATGGCAGCTGAGAACCGTCTGAAACTCCAATTCCAGGAGTTTCAGACTGTTCTCGGAGAACTCCAGTTCCAGGGGAATCCGAGACCCTCTTCTGACCTCCGAGGCATTGCACGACATGGGTGCACAAACCTGCATGCAGACAGTACATTGATACACATACAGAAATAAATAAAAATAAAAAAAAGTAATGGACTAAATTATTTGGCTGAGGAAATTTCAAGGTGGCATAACATTGAATCTGTGGCATGGTTATTACTGGTTATTCTTATGCAGGTCTATAATGTAAAAGAGCAGTAAAGTGGGGCAGAAAGGAATTAAAAATGTATTTTGGGGAGAGGGAAAAAAAGCACTAAGGTGCTTAAGGTTACAGCCAAGTCACATGTTGAAAAAGAGACTGTAATTGTTATGTTAGTGCCATTAAACGGAGACTCTGGCTCTGCTCTGGAACAATGGGACAGGTACCCTGAGGGCAAGACCTTACCTAGCTATGGCTCCAATTTGTGAAAGGAGAGAGCTTAAGGGTTTCCCTCTTTTTAGAAGCAAATAGCTACAGAAAATTTTCAGCAAATTCAGCACCCAGAAGCTGTAGCAACTGGTCCAAGGGAGACAGACCCTATTCTGAACTGGTAGCAGTCTTAGCAGTGTCCTCCATGTGCAACTTGTTTTGGAAGCATGAAAGATGGAAGATTGAGGGGGTTATAGATTCCTCCTCTACAGTTTCAGAGAGCTGCAAAGGCTAGAAAACATGTGGCAGGGTTGGAGTCCCTATGTGGAGGTCATGAGAGGCCGTTGTGTGAGGCTGTGAAGGTGAAGCATGGGTTGTGAAAGAGACTCCAAGATGTTGGTGATGGCAGAGTCATGGTAGATTTGCTAAGGAGGGCTAGATACAGGAAGTGTAACCAGCCTCCAAAGAGCAAAGCTGGCAGGGAGCTACCACCTAAGGCTTTGAAAGCGAAGCACCAGCTACAGATACCAGAATGGAGCTACAGAACTTGATGTTTGCTCTGCTGGCTTTTGTTTTTACTTTGGTCCAGTATTTTTTTCCATTATGTCTCTAGTTCTCCTCTTCTGGAATGGGAATGTATAATCTGTGCCATTTTATGTTGGAGGCATGTTATTTATGTTTTACTTTTACTTGGGGGCCATGGTAAGAGATTACTTTGAGTCTCAGAATATACTTTGGACTTTTGAACTACGTTAGGGCTGTTAAAGATTATGGAGACTTTTTGAAGCTTTATAAAATGCATTCTGCATCATGAGGTGGCCATGAGAGTATGGGAGAAAGCAGTGGAAATCTGTTTGAACACTTGATGGTGGTGGCAATATTTAGGAAGGTTATGGAACCTTTAGGAGGTGGAGCCTTGCTGGAGGAAATATATCACTGGGGCTGGGCTTTGAGGTTTTACAGCCTGGTCTCTCTCTCTCTCTCTCTCTCTCTCTCTCTCTCTCTCTTTCTCTCTCTCTCTCTCTCTCTCTCTCTCCTTTCTGTGTGTAGATGAAATGTGATTACTCTGTTTCCTGACTGCCAGGCGGCCTCATTCTCCCTCTGCCATGCTTCCTTGCAATGATGAACAGTATCCCTTGTGGAACTGTAAGCCAAATTAAGTCATTTTGTTTCTCGACTTGCTGTTAGTCAGAGCTTCTTATCACAGCAACTGAAAAGTAACTAATACAATCACCTGCAGTATTAGCAGAGGAGCAAAGCATTTTGGGAAAGTTGGCTTGGTTTTAGAATGTTGAAATTCAATGTTTGTTAAAATCATTTATCATTGTTGAACAAAAAGTTTTATAACAAATGGCAAGCTAAACATTACAAACACACACACACACACACACACACACACACACATATGAGTATGCTTTTCTAGCCCCAAGCCAATTAAAAAAACATGACTTCACATTCTGATATTTAAGAGAAGAATTGGTAGTCTCTGCGAAGGGAAAATGTTGGAGCAATGATATAATTTGAGACTAGGATGAAATTAGAATGAAAACAAATTAAATTTATCCTAATTAAAATAAAGACACTTTAATTAGGTTAAGAGGAAGAATGTTAAGTTGTAATGGTTATAGTCTTTGGTCTGAAAAAGAAAATATTATTGCTAGAATTGTGAAGGATGAAAAACATAATTCTAGCAATGTAAGAGTGAGCTAAATGAAAATAACATCTTGACAGACAGTACTTTAATGATCTTGCATATTTGATTATCTTTAAAGTGGAATATACTGGGCACGTACTCTCTCTCTCTCTCTCTCTCTCTCTCTCTCTCTCTCTCTCTGTGTGTGTGTGTGTGTGTGTGTGTGTGTGTGTGTGTGTGTGTTGTATGCATGGGTATGTGTTTGCTTGTGTGTAGAGGCCAGGTATAGCTATAGCTGTTTTCCTCAGTCGCTCTTCACCTTAGTTTTTGAGACAGGCTCTCTCATTGAAGCTCAAGCTCACTGGATCAGCTCAGCTCAGCTGATTGGCTAGTGCTCTAGGCATCCGCTGCTCTCTGCTCCCCATCCCAGGGCTGGGGTTACATATGTGCACCAGTCCACCCAGCTTTTCCATGGGTGATAGGGGTCTGAACTCAGGACTTCATGTTTGTGTACTTTACTGACTGAGCCACCCTTCCTGCCCTGAACACACATTCTTAATAAGCTTATTTAACTTCCAGTTTTCACATTATTAATGCATTCTTATTTTTTATGCTTTTGTTTATTGTCAACAATGAATGTCAAATATGGTGCGGGTTCTCGAAAACCAGATGGTTGAGACACAAACCTGAACTTAGTTTTCTTGTTGCTGTGGTAAAACACTCTGAAAAAAGCAACCTAAGGGATAAAAGGTTTATTTGACTCACATTTCCAAGTTATGGACCCTTGTGGCAGGGAAGTCATAGTAGCAGGTGCTTGGGAAGATTAAGTCACACTATGTCCACACTCAAGAGCAGAGAGCAATGAAGTGCTGTGTGCTAGTGTTCAGCTTGGCATCTCTATGTTATACAGTCGGTGATCTCTGCCCAGAGAATGGCCCCCCACACAATTAAGATGGGCCTTCTTCTACACCATTTTACATAATCAACACAATCCCTCATAGGCATTCTCTGAGGCTAACCTTAACCTAGATGATCTCTTATAGGTGTGCCCAGAGGTCTATCCTGTAGGTATTGAGTTGACAGTTAACACTAACACCACGGCAACTGTCCACAGTTGCACTGTCAGTCTTCAGAGGGAGGAATGACTCATGGGCAGCCAATCATCATTCATGTGTCACACACATGACAGGTACCATTAGCATTCTGCTAGCAATTTGGATGTTTTTCAGAAAGTCTAATCCCCAACAGTCCACATTTTCAGGAAGTTCTGAAAGTTCTGGAGACCCCAGGGCTCTAGCAAGCATCCACACATGCGTACTCCCACTTGGAATGTTAACAGTTCAGTAGAAATGTACATTTCAGGACCGTGGTCCCTAGTTCTAGTTCCTTCCACTTTTTTCTAAGGGGTTGGGCTCCCAGTGTGGGACACAGCGAGGCATCTTCTCATTTGCCGTTTTTGGAAGGGATGTCAGTCAAGGAGGCTACAGACAAAAAATTCTGAAACTGGCTTTCATACTGCTGTTGGAAGTTGTTCAGGGCTGTGTGTGTGTGTGTGTGTGTGTGTGTGTGTGTGTGTGTGTGTTGTCACTGCTGTGCCACATTTTGGGTGGCCTCTTGACCCTAGTAGTTGATACTCAGTCGGTAGACTGTTTGAATAGGTTATTACAATATATCCTGGGTAGGTTTCTTCAAAGCCTAGCTGCCTCTTTTTCTTTCCCTGGGTGAGCTGGCCCGGCTGCTTTGGAAAAGTGTCTAAGCCAGAGTGTTACGAAGGAAAAACATATTCATAAGCCCCTGACATCTGTCCACATACACAGCTCCTTTCTTCTCATGAAAGCTCTCAGCACTAGAGAAGGCTTTTACATCCACTTCAGAACATCTCGCACATCAGAGGGACATGGAGCCATTGTTTCACGTTGCTTTTAATGAGCCCGCACAAAGACAACACAGATTTTTGAGCACGCCAGTGTTCCTTGTTTCCTCCATCAATTCTGCTTCAAAGGCTGGCTTTTAGACAGCAGTGTTCTTTGAGGATGTTCAGAAGGAAAAGCTCCATTGTTTTCATCTCTGTGTAGGCTTTGTAGGTAATTAAACTGATAATGTACAATGGAGTTTCAGCTAGAGGCCCACCAGGCTGATGAAGGGCAGAGGCATATACCCAGGAGAGAGACTGCAGGACCGTGGAGCCGCAGGACCTTGCCAGAGGCAAGGGCACGTGCGGTTAGAAAGACACCAGTTCACCAAACTCAAGAATTTCTGTAGCATACAAAGTTAAGTTCTGAAACTATTGAAAATAAAGCTCTGCTAAACAGAAATAGCAGAAAACAGCTGTCACTTGTTCTTATTTACCAATTAAAACATACTTGTTGAGGGCATTCGTAAGTGTAGTAATGATGACTGATCTGGATGAAGGGGGGGGGGATTTGGTTGAAGGGCAGTGTGGCCCTTAGGGAGGTATCAGAGCTGCTAGCTGCCCCTGGTTAGCCCCTCCCACACAAAGGTGCACTTGCCTTTAAGTGACATGAGAGCTGTGGGATACTCACCGTCATCCATAATTCCAATGGTCACACCTTTCCCTGTGTATCCCAGCTCCCAGGCTTCTGCCACATTCAAGTCCAGCCCAGGAGTGCCATCAGCTTGCCCAGTGTTGACCTGACAGAGGAATTCAAATCAGAGGATCTGATTAATTTGATACTCTACTCAGGGACACATTTGGACATGGTTTTCCCCATAGCATCTGTCATAAAATGTGCTTTTTTTGGTCTTTTTTTGGGGGAATGGGGTCTCCTTGTCACCCCAGCTGGCCTGGAACTCACTATGAAGACCAGGATGGCCTTGAACTCTCAGAGATCTGCCTGCTTCTGACTCCTGAGTGCTGGAGTTAAAGGCATGTGTCACCATGCCCAGCCAAAATGTGCTTTTGAGTGACCTTCTTCACCCCTGAGAATCTTCCTTTTCTAGTTGTTCCATAGCAACAACTGAGTTTTCTGTTTAATGTAAATATATAAAAGCTGTGCTAATCCCCTCATCTTATAAGTGGATTGCTGTCTTTAAATTCCTTCAATAGGGATAGGGACTCAGCCACTCTGCTCAGTGGCAGAGTGTTTGCATGCACGAGGCCCTAGGTTCAATTCCTGACATTGCACACACAAGAAGAAAAAGCTAAAAACCATCCTATCTTGGAGATGCTATTGCAACAACCCCTCCCTGACAGAGAATGAAGTGCTTACTCTCATAGCTCTGTTTATACCTCATGTTTTGAGTTTAGCACATATTATCTTGAATTATTGTTATGGTATATAATTTCTTCACTAAATGACAATATCATTTGTAGGAGGAAACATGTACTATTTACTTTGGAAATTTCATACCATTATACCAAGTCTTGTTTAAAAATTTTGTTGAACTAAATTAAAGATAGGTGAGTTACCTTTAGTGTGTCTTCTAATACAGAGCATAACAAAAAATAAAGCCCCTTCCCATTTTTTGTATGTGTATGTGTGCTTGTGATGTGTGGGTGGCTGGAGGTCAGTCTTATGTGTCATTCCTTGGGAGCTGACCATGCTGTTTTTGAGGCAGAGTCTTTCATTGCCTGGTACTTTCCAAGTAGGCTAGGATGGCTGGGGCTGGCTAGTGAGCCCCGAGGATCCTCTTGTCTCTGACTCCCTAGTGTTGGGATTAAAAGTGTATCCAGCTTTTTCAAATGGTTTCTGGGGATTGAACTCAAATCCTCATGTTTGCACAATAAGCTCTTTAACTTTGCTATCTCTCCAGGCCCCTGGCCCTCCTTTTTTTTTTTTTTTTAAAATGAAGTAATCCACATTAGTATATCTGCTGGCCTCTTTTCATATGTATTTGTTCTGTGCAGACATTCTCAATGATGGCTTGTAAAGAAATAGTGAAGTCAGAGCTTGTGCAGATAAAAGTCACTGTAGTGACCAGTGGCCATTCTGGTATTACTAGGACATCATTGGAATGTTATTAATATGCTTAATAAAATGTACTGCTCTTTTCCTTATAGGCACAAATTAAAGACTAGACCACTCCACCTTTTTGTTTTTCATTTAGAATTGTCATGTGACTGGTTTTGGTCATTGTAATGTGAATGCCTGTGGCATTTGTCACATCTAGGCAGAAGTTTCAAGAGTTGGTGTATAGTGTTCCCTATGTCCTTGCTGAGGTGCTTGTAAAAGCAGTTGGGATGAGCTCTGATTCAGGTCTGCCTGAATTTCTGAGGGATTGAGAAGAATTGATCATGTTACAAGAGTGAGAAATAAGCTTTGGTTTTAATAAACTAGTATTTGAGAGTTATTTGTTATTGCAACAAATCTACTTGTACTGGTTAGTTTTTGTCAACTGGACACAAACCTAGACACACCTGAGAAGAGAGAATCTCAGTTAAGGATTTCCTCCATTGGACTGGCCAAAGGGCGTGTCTGTGGGGAATTGTTAATTGATGTAGGAGGGCCCAGGCCAATGTGGGTGGTGCCATCCCTGGGCAGATGGGTCAGGGCTGTATAAGACAGGTATCAGAGCAAGCCAGGGGAAGGAAGTCAGTAAGCTATGTTCCTCCAAAGGCTCTGCTCCAGTTCCTACTTCGAGGTTCGCCTTGAGTTCTGCCCATGGTTTCCCTCAAAGATGGACCATGATGTGGAAGTTTGAGCCAAATAAACTCTTTCCCCTCCCCAAGTTGCTTTCAGTTACTGTTTTATCACAGCAACAGAGAATCCAAATTAGGGTACTACCCTGTCGTGACTAACACACATGAACTCATTTGATTGCTCAAACTAGACTTTTGGAATTCCCCCTCAAGAAGCATAAGGCATAGCCAAGCCTGGAAGCCCCAGCAGAAATCTTGAGATGCATCCCTATAATGTGGCTGTCCACATAATTTAATTTTCTACCTTAATCATCATTTTTTAACAGTAAGTAAAGTAAGCCTTCATTCACATGTATTAACATATCACGCAGCTTGGGTTGCCTCGGAGTCACTGATCTCCTTTTAAACATAACTCAAGCCACTAGCGTGGATCATGATAGACCTGTAGGTAAACCAGAAAGTACTTGTCATCAGGCAGGCCTGGCTTCAGCACTGTGGAGACACTGGATTCTTTCTGTTGTGCCTGTGATTCCCTTGCTACGCCTGTTGAGATCCCTGGATGAGTTCTCCCAGATCTTTGATTTGATTTTCAGGTATTTTTGCAAGTCTTTACTCACGTACACCTTTTCAGAATCTAGGACAATGTGATCATCTGTGGGTGGTAACTTTGACCTGGGGAGGTCATGGCTATTTAGTGGTTTTGGAAGGAAACCTTTAGAGGGCAAGATGCATAGGAGGGGATAGAAATCAAGTGTGTTGGAAGATACAGAGATGAATACTGACCTGGGTGCTGGCTAGCAACCCACCAAATACCAAAGAAATAGAAATGCATCTTCTGTGGAAGCTCAACCGAGAGACATTAGAAATAACAGAGTAACTCACCAGGTACCATTGCTTTGTAAAAAGAGGATCGTTCATGTTGATGTCAATCTCATTGATGTCTCTGTAGCCTCGCTTTTTTCGATCAAATCCTTCCTGTTGCAGGGCCATCTTTACCTGGAATGACAATACCAGTAAATTATCCTAAATGAAACCTGAACACCATCTGAAATTAGTTCCCAAGAATTCAAATTTTATTAGTAAACAATGCGTGTGTGTATTTGTGTGTGTGTGTGTGTGTGTGTGTGTGTGTGTGTGTGTGTGTGTGCATTTTCCACAGCAAAAGTAAATTCATCCCATGGGGGCTCTCATAATTATTCTCTAAGAGTATTTAAATGCAATTAAGCAGAACACTAACACTTGTGGTGGTGTAACCGAATGGATTCAGTTCATAATGTGTTGAATGCAAAGCCAAAGTAGGCACAGTCAAGATGTAGACTGGAGAGAGATTCATTGCCTGTAGCACACAAAGAGGGCACATGAGTCATTATCAAGGCAATGCCCTCCTCCAGCAAAGGAAGCTGGGGGTTTTATTCAGGGAGCCTGTGTATCTTTGTACAACAGCTTCGGGGGGGGGGTCTGTTCCTGAGCGTGCTCAGTTTGCAGTCATAATTTAAGAAGATAGTAGGAACATTTTGGGGGCATGCTTAGCTCCAGGTCATGGAGCTCAGGTTAAAAAGATTAAAATGGTGGACAGAATGACTCTGGGCATGCTCAGCTTGCATCATAAAGTTTACTTTTCTTTTTCTTTCTTTTTCTCATCTGTATTTACCTTTTGAAGCAGAATGTGACTTGGGCACATTTTCATTCGCAAGCCTTGATAAATTACAAGATCTAGGGAAGCTTATAAGTTTTGTTCTCATACCTTACTTTGGAATAAAGTTTTCACTAAAAATAAAGGAAAGAATACTTTGAAAGTGATTAATGCAGGACTCTGCCTCTGCAGGAGCCTGCCTCACTTAGTGGCTATCAACAGCTCAAAGCAAATTCCCCTAAAATAAGAGTTGAATGGAGAAAAGTGTTCTTGAGGAAGATAAAGTGGCAGGATCTTCAAGAGAAATAGAAGACAATAGAACATTTCTGTTATGAAAAGGAAGCAGGTGGAAATTGGGGGATAGTCGAGGGTGAAAACCGCATAGCTCATATTTCTAAAGGACTTCCAGTCTCTGCATCTGTTGTCAGTGCTGCGTTATAACATTTAAAAATCAGCTAGGGGCTAGAGAGATGGCCTAGCGGTTAAAAGCGCCGACTGCCCTTGCAGAGGACCCAGGTTTGATTCTCCAGCACCCACATGGCGGCTGAGAACCATCTGTAACTCCAATTCCAGGAGAACTCCAGTTCCAGGGGAAGCCGACACCCTCTTCTGACCTCCGTGGCATTGCACGACATGGGTGCACAGACCTACATGCAGATAGTACATTCATACACATAAAAAATAAAAAGCATCAGCTAAACAATACACAAACATGAAGCCACCTGCTGAGGAGCTACTGGCCAGCCATACTGCAAGGCTCCAGAAGGCCAATGAGAGGCCTTTGGAGAGAAGCTGAAGGGAGGCCCTACTTTTCTTGCCCTGACATTTCATTTCTGTGCAGACAGGCAGGATCCCTGGCTCTTGGATGGAAATGAAATTTAGGAGCTGAGTTAGTTCACAGAGGCTCCAGGCCATGGCCAGACTTTGTCCTAATCAGGAAATTTCTTTTCACTTAGGCATTCACTACTTTATTATCCAGTAGCTGTAGCCTGTCTGACTCTCTAGAAATTCCAGGATCAGGGATGTGTATAAGACAGTGTGTGCTGGACATTTATTATTTCTATTAGCTTTTGTGGCCCAACACTCCTTTTTTCTTCTTCTAACTCTTCCAGTATATCTGGGGGCCTTCTTCCTGTCCATTGGATTCTGTGTTGGTGGGAGTGAAATGTCAAGACAATGAGGGCTTCCTCAGCTTCAGGAGCCTCTGTGGTGGTTTTTCTCCTAGAATTTGAATCTCAGGAAAATGATGCAAGGACAAGGAACACTTGGTTCCACTTACCCCAGAGTTCACTTACAGGACTCTCTTTATAAACACTCCTGGCTAGAGTTCCTACAGGCCTGGCCTAGAGAGCTTTAGAGCCTGACTCTTAGGTCTCCAGCTGATATCTTCCCTGCAGCCTCTCTTGTGGAAATGATCAGTAATCTGCTTCTTTTATTTTTAGTTTCTGTATATTAGTGTTATGTCTGCATGTGTGTAAGTCCACCCGTATTGTACAGTGCCAGGGAAGGACAGAAGAGGGCATCAGATCCCCTGGAACTGGAGTTATGGATGGTTGTTAGCCACCATGTGGGTGCTGGGATTTGAACCCTGGTCTTCTGCAAGAATGCAAGAACAGCCATGCTCTTAACTACTGAGCTATCTCGCCATCCCCAGTAGTCTACTTTTGTTGCACACAAACTCTAATCGATGTGGGCAAGAGTAGGCCAGCCAGGTCCAGAGTGACACAGGAAGGGAGGAGGGAAGAGACCCCAGATTTTACCCCAGAGTCCCCTGCCTCATTCCACAGCGGGGGCTAGTTCCTCCTGTCTTTATTCTTCATACCTAACCATGAAGGCTGGGCTCATTTGCTGGAAAAACCCAAACATTACCAGAAATTACACATGATGGAAGGAAAGTCTTCAGTGCGGGACTGTTCTAAGTCCTTGAAGCTCCTCTGATAGGGAACATTTCCTCTGGCACAGCTAATAATAAAGTAATTGGAGCCAGGCGTGGTGGCACACACCTTTAATCCTAGCACTCGGGAAGCAGAGGCAGGCGAATCTTTGTGAGTTCAAGGACAGCCTGGTCTACAGAGTGAGTTCCAGGACAGCTGGGGCTACAGGGAGACCCTGTCTCAAAAGACCAAAACAAAAAAAAAAAAAAAGGGAAAAATGGGGTGGGTATATATTTTTATAATGGCAAAAGTTTTGACAAAGCTAAGGTCCACCAAATGGAGATAAATTATGATTCAAGTATAATCAAACATATATATATATATATATATATATATATACACACACATATATATACACACATATATAGGTAGTGTATACATAAATGTATATGATTATTCACATTTATTCATATACATATATACTCCCCTCTAAGAAATAGATACCAAAATTGGTTAAAATGCACATGGATTTTATTAAGAAAATATAGCTGCAGATAAAGGATTCAATGAACAAGTGGGCAGATATGTCCTTGAGTGTAGTCTAAAGAAGCACTGGAGTTTCAGGTTTCACAAACCTGAAACTCTGAAAATGATGGAAAAAAACATTGGTAGTAACCTACAAGACATAGGTATAGGAAGACTTTCTAAATCAGACAGAAACTGAGCAAAAAATAAGATCAACAATTGACAAATAGGACCTTATTAAACTCAAGAGCTTCTCTACAGTGAAAGAAACAATCAAAGAAGTGAAGAGAAAACCCAGAGTGGGAGAAAACCTTCACTAGTGATACATCTGATAGAGCATTAACATCCAGAGTATATAAACTACTCAAAAAACAAAGGAGGAAGAAAACAAATGACCCACTCAAAAGATGGAGTAAGGAGCTGAACAGAGACTTCACAAATGAAGAAGATGGCTGAGAAACATCTTAAAAAGTGTTCAACGTCGCTAATAATTAAGGAAATGCAAATTAAAACCACCTTAAGATTTCATCTTACTCTGGTAAGACTAGCTATGATCAAGAAAACGAAGGATACCAAAATGCTGGAGATGTTGTGGGGAAAGGGGAACACTCATCCACTGCTGTTGGGAATGCAAACTCGTGCAACCCCTATGGAAAGCAGTGTGGAGAACTCTTAAAAGGCTCAAAATGAACCTCCCACTTGACCCAGTCATACCACTCCTGGGTATATACCCACAAGACTCATCCTATTGCCGAGGTATGTATGCAACCATGTTTATTATAGCTCTCTTCACAATAGTGAGAAGCTGGAAGCAACCCAAGTGTCCCTCAACTGACGAGTGCACCCCTGTGTCCAGGGGATGGACTTGCCTCAGCACCCCTGTCTGGCCCTGTCACTGGCCAGGATCCACTGTGGAAAGTGTGGCCTCCTTGTCACAGGTCTATAGTTTTGAGTACTGGAGTTGGGGCCTTTGATCAGCCATTCTCCCTAAAGGCAGATGTCTTCAGGGAATATATTTTTCTAGCCCCTCCTTTTGCATGCATGTGAATTCATTAATATAGAACATTTAAAATGTCCAAGTAGATGTGTGGCTCTCAGTCTGGGGAGACAGCCAACATGTTTGTGCTTCTTTTCTAGACCTTTTACTCTGAAGCAGATTTTAGGCTTAACATCTCTTCAGCTTAGGAAGGAAGAAGTCTGAATTCAGCCATTACATTTTCCCAGTGTGGTCTCCGGCTCTATCTCCTCTGCTCATTATGAGAACACCTTTATTGGCTTCCATTGAGGGATTCTCCTTGTATTGGATTCATGACCTCCTTTTTCAAGTGCTTTTCTTCCTTAGAATCTTTGGGAAGCAAGAGAACATACCAACACTGCCATAGGGAAGTTAGAAATTTCTCATCTAGTTATTTCTAGGAGGACAGAAACAAGAGACTCATCAGATTTCAAGGTATGAACAACAGTGCAGGGGGCTGGAGAGATGGCTCAGAGGCTAAGAGCACTGTTCTTGCAGAGGGCCTGGATTTGATTCCCAACACCCACATGGTGGCTAACAACCATCATTAACTCCAGTTCCATGGGTATTCTTCTGACTTCCTTGAGCATCGCATAGCACAGGTGCACTTTGTTACATGGAGGCAATACATTCGTACACATAAAAAGAAGGAAAAATATCAGAAAAAGAACAAAAAGTGCAAGGCTGCTCCAGCTACTTCACTCCAAACTCACACCAGGAGTGCACTAATGAAAAGACTGCTTATGTCCATTTCCATAAAATTAATTTTTAATTGCATAGATGAAGTTTTAAAGGAAACCAATGATGCTTTAGGTTACTGATCTTTGCAACTCAGGAACTTAGGAACCTTAACATCAGAAGAGGCTTTTTGTATCTTGTACTTTCCTGTAGTTAACAAACATCACATGCATGCTTAAAATGATGCCTTTATAAATATACATTTTCACTTGTCACCACAACCACAGAACAGTTTGTTTCATGTAGTACTATTGATTTAACTTTTAATTTAATTTTCTTGTTCAATTATAATTCCTACTCATACTAATTTTTTTTTTTTTTGTTTTTTGGTCTTTTTGAGACAGGGTCTCCCTGTAGCTCCAGCTGTCCACGAACTCGCTCTGTAGACCAGGCTGGCCTTGAACTCACAAAGATCCGCCTGCCTCTGCCTCCCAAGTGCTAGGATTAAAGGTGTGTGCCACCATGCCAGGCTTTAATTTTTGCACAATTAGTAATCATACTATAGATCAAACAGTTTATTTATTTATTTATTTTTTTTTGGTCTTTTTGAGACAGGGTCTCCCTTTTTAGTCCCAGCTGGCCTGGAGCTCACTATGTAGACCAGGCTGGCCTTGAGTTCACAGAAATCTGCCTGCCTCTGCCTCCCAAGTGCTGGGATTACAGGCATGTGCCACCACGCCTGGCTAAACAGTGTATTCTTATTTCCTGAATGTCTTACCATAAGGATTTTAATATGCTACTACATAGTCATTATATTTTGATTTCTACATACTCATAGATTTAGGTACCATCTATTTCTCTCTTACTGGCCATTTAGATTGTTTTATATTATCACTGAAATTAGCATGAGTAAAGAGATGAGGTTATAAACTATTTTTAAAGACTTCGGGGTAAGATTTAAGATCTATAACTTGATGTCTGATAAATCCCTTAATGCCAGGAAGATATTTCATCGTGTCTACATAATATTCCTCATTCTATAACTAAAAGGCCTCCTCACTTGTCCCTCCTCTATCCCTTGAATTTCAACTTTTCGAGTGTAATGCCTGTCATCACCATTTGGATGTGATTGTAGCAATCTTCATACAGCCTGATCATACCTTTCCCCTTTTCTCAAAACACGATACACACTTAGCCTAGATATTTAAATTCAGAATGCTTCTCCCAATTGGACTATTGACCAAATGTCCATTGTAGAGATAGGAAATATAAGCAAATGTATAAGAAATCAGTGTAGTGTGTGCCACCACTTCTTTGTTATTGAAAGTGAACTTTCTAACAGTAAGGAATCTATCTGGACAGAACAGAAGCCATCCCCACACATTCACTTTTATCTTAGAGTTAACAAGGGGCTTTCACTGTATCTAATCCTTGCAACTTAAGTAGGAAGTACTGCTACAGTTGAGCAAATGGAGATTTAGAAACCATTGCCCAACAATTAAAAAAGACAGCAGAGTCACTCGGTTAACCTATTGGTTTTAAGTGTGATGAACTTTCTATTAAGCCACACTGCTTTTCCCTAAGGGCATCAGCACAGCCAGCCCTCCAGTATCTAGGACAGCTTAACTGAGGAAATAACTGGATAAGGACATGGGCCATGATCACTTCCCTGCTAGGCTAATTAAACAGCTGTTAATTACCATGGAATGTGCTGGGTGGTGAGGGGCCAGTAGAAAGGGGAGAAAAGGGGAGCCCTGCTTCCAAGAGGGGCGAGGGGCTTTTATTTGCTGGAAGGGAATGCAAGAAAAGAAACTAAAATGCAGAAGTCCATATTCCTGAAAGTACTAAGATTTATTAATTGATGGCACTGTGTACTGGGAACATAAAATGGCATCACCCTAGTACAGAGCCCCAGAAATAGATCAGGGGAATCATTGAAGAAGTAGATGCACATCCTCAGCTCCAACCACAGGGACCACAGTATCCTGAGTCATCACATGCTCTTGCAGCATCCACTGCTGAACAGCATTAACCAGCAGACATTTTGGCTCCAAATCTGACCATTTATTTGATTTCATCAATCATAATTTGTACAAAAGAACTTGCAGGGTTGCAAATTTTCCTTTTCAAAACTCCACCACTGGTCTTGAGAGATTGCTCATACCACCCTCCTCAAGCTGTATACAACTTCCTGTAATTCCAGCTTGAGGGAATCCGATGCCCTCTTCTGGTCTCCTGGGGCACCTGCATGACATGACATACATTCACATACACACACACACACACACACACACACACACACACATAAAAAAAATGACAACGGCCCCCTTCCCTCAAACAAAAGTAACTAAAAAAACTCCACCATTTCCCTCTTCCCTCATAGCACAGTCCAGTTGCTTTGGGATCCTATGTCTCTAGAAACTGCAGTAACTTAAAAGACTTCAAATGAATATATCGCTTCTGTGTTATCTTAAACGTTGGGTTGGTATCAGATTTGTTGGCTATGGTATGGACTGTGTTCCACAACTATCTTATGTACCACTAAGAATTATTTTGCTTATCATTGTTATGGGTTGAATTATGTCCTTCTGAAAGATATAATGAGTTCCTAACCTCCAATACCTGGGGAAACAAAAATTAAAATGGCTGTGCTTTAGCCAAAAGGGAGCAGAAGGTTTCCCTGGAAACTTAGAGATCAACCTTGTTGGGCTGTAGTTTATCTTACAGATACAAGTCCCTTAATTTCTAAATTCCAGGTAAAGACTGATGTCTGGAAAAAATATGCTTACAAGATACCAGATTATAAGAGCCTCCAATCTTAGTCTTGTTGACTTAATGTCTCTTCTTGATAAGCCCTCATGATAGCTTCTTAACAACTTAATTGTGTATAGCTTAAAGTGTAAATAGAACTCCAACACCGATCTAAATTTGTTCAAAACAACTCATGTAACAATCCAACTGAAAATTGTTCATTACAAGTTACTTTATATTATCCTATAGTTTCCCATTTTTTTCTTTAAAAATTGAATCTTTCCTTGATGAAACATTGGTTTCTAAGGAAGTCTTGCATATGTTTAATTAGCAAATCTGTTCTCTACCTAGACATAATCTCTTTGCTTTTAGTTTAACTTTGTATATAAGTTCTTGGTTTGAAGACCTAAGAGTGTGACTGTTTGGAAATAAGGTCATTATAGTTGCAATTAGCTAAGATGAGGTCATAGTGGAATCTGGCAGCTGTATTGAATTTGGCTAGTGTTGGTATAATAGGCATTCAGAGAGACACAGGAGACCAAGGAGGCATGAGAAGATGGAAGGACACAGATTGGAGCAATGGCTCAATAAGCCGAGGAACACCTGGGTCCATTAGATGCTAGAGAAGACAAGGGAAGATCCACTCTTAGAAACCCTAGAGGGTGTGGCACCACTGTCTCCTGGATTTCAGACCCCTGCCTTCAGAACTGTGAGAGGCCACTTTCAGTTGTACTACACTACCAGATGTGTGGTCACTTGCTGAGGCAGCTGCAGGGAATGAATATAATCACTGAGATAGAAACTATCAGAATGCAGCTGGGCGTGGTGGTGCTCGTCTTTAATCCCAGTACTTGGGAGGCAGAGGCAGGTGGATCTCTGTGACTACAAGGCCAGCCTGGTTTACAGAGTGAGTTCCAGGCTAGCTGGGGCTATAGGGAGACCCTGTCTCAAAAAAAGACCAAAAAAAAAAAAAGAAATTGTCAGAATGCTCCCTTTGTGCTTATAAACTTTACTTTATAAAACATTTTTGTAGTTTTATTTGGACACAGACTTATTTTAGCATGTATACTTTTTTCCATCTGTACTTTTTGCAAATAAAGGGAATAAATGAAAATGATAGCAAGACAAGTTGGTTCCCAAGTTCCTCCAACTCCTTCACAAGGCAGAACTGTTCTTGCCTGTGCTTTCCCAGTGCCATCCGGACAGGAGCATCAGTTATCCAATCTGCACCGTGTCTTTTAATTTCAGATCTAGATTTTATTGGACATTCAAAATCAGTAGCTATAATCTACAAATACAAAAGCTCTTTGGACTCTCAAGAATGTCTAAGAATATGATATGGCTGGAAACTCCTAAAGCTGCCTTAGACCTCCTGTACCAGTTTAAGCTGACTCTGGGTCTTGAGAGTGCCCATTCCCATGCTTTACTCTTCTTTAAGCTTCATGTTTCTGCCACAATGTGTTGCTGAGGGTTTTCAAATCTTTGAAGAGGTAAGAAGCGATCACATTAAGAATTGTGGACTGGTGTGGTGGTGCACACTTGTAATTCTGGCATTAGGGAGCTTGAGGCAGGAAGAGCAGGGATTCAGGTCACTTGGAATGCATAGGGAGACTCTGTCTCAAACAAAATAAAACAAAACAAAACACAAAGCCTAAAACCCTGAAGGAAGGCCCCTTGTAGGTAGTCTTGAAACAAGGCTTCCCTGTTGTCTCCCAAGCTGCCAACTCTTATTTTCCAATTTCATTGTAGTGACTTTATTAAATTTGCTGAGAGTAGTTTGAAGATGCACATGAAAGGCATGCTTTTAGGCCTCATGATTAGATTGTAGTTCTTGTTTTGATGTCAAAACAAGCAAATAAAGAAGCAACGATTAAAAAAATAGCATAAAAATATGCCCAAGGTGTCAGCTGAAGTTTACTGAAATTTTAGGGCTGTGTGTGTGTGTGTGTGTGTGTGTGCGTGTTTAAAGAACAATTGTAAGCATGTATGAAATTCTCAAAGAATTAATAAAAATATTATATTAAAAAGGAATACTAGGAGATATGAATGCACTAAAACCCATTGCATATTGAAATAATAAAGCCCCTATTATTTCCCCAGTAGTATCTTCATTCCTTTTTGTTTTTTAAAATTTTATTTATTTTTTATGTGTACGAATGTACTGTCTGCCTGCAGGTTGGCGCACCCATGTCGTGCAATGCCGTGGAGATAAGAAGAGGGCATAGGATTCCCCTGGAACTGGAATTAAAGATGGTTCTCAGCTGCCATGTGGATGCTGGCAATTGAACTCAGGTCCTCTGCAAGACCCCCCTTCATTCCTTTTTGTAGCTGCATAATATTTCATCGTGCAGTTAAAACAAATGTACAACAGTACACCTGTTGACAGATGTACCAAATGGTTGCATATTTTGCTGTTAAGCTTCATGTTGGCAAAATGCCACAGGGAATATCTTTATCCATACAAGCATGCACCCTGCATACCCTGTGGTAATGTCTTTCATGTACACAAGAATAAATTATTAGTAGGATTACTTTAATCAATGACTATGTGAGTTTTGAATTTCCATAAGGCAATTACTACCAAATGCCTCCCAGAAGATTTGTACCAAACGATACTCCCAAGAAGGATGTGTGAGTGTGTGAGGAATTTCAGAAAGGTGTGGATTTCAGACACTCTAGCATGGCTGTTCTGATCTAGTGGCAGGGAACCACAGTGGGGCTTGGCTTTTTAAGAGTTCCCAGGTCTTGTGCTTCTCATCATGGGAGGAAACCCCTAGAGTCACCAAACTCCTTTGTTTCTGTGACAGCTTTCTACTGTGAAGCGAGCTCCCCAGCTCTGGCTGCACAGCCTGGGAAAGTGATCCAATCTTGTTGGTCAAAGCAGACCCCAGAGTGCTGAGGTGAGAGGAGGCATGTGTCTGGCTGTGATAGTTATTTTCTGGGTGATTTCCATGAGTGTCTGGGGTTGCAGACCTGTGTGGTGGGCACCCTGCCTGCTCTCTCCTGACAACACCTGACACAACACCGGCCACAGGACTGAAATAAAATTCAACCAAGGAGAAGGACCAAGAAAAGAACATATTTAAAAGACTAGAAGACAGCTTTTTTAGGTCTGCAGGAAAATATATTTTTCACTTATCCAAATAAACAGCTTCTCTGTTCATCTTGCTGTGGGGGGAGTGGAGGTAATACAGGACTGGGCTGGGGGATGGGAGTATTAATATTGCAAAAGTCTCCAAAAAATACCAATTTTATCTGTGAAGAAAACCTCTCAATTTGCACGCTCAGTTCCCTAGTCTTTATCATGGGTGGAGGATTGTTTGTTCCTGGGAGGTTAAAACCAATTCAAAAGAGCAGTGCTACATCTCTCACCCATAAGTTTAGCTAGAAAATCCATGGGCTGAGGGCACACCCATATGGGATGCACTGAAGTAGAGAGAGCGAGAGCGTGCGCGCGTGTGAGATATTATGAAGGAGGCCACCTTTAAGCTTAGATGTTCTGGTTTATCTGCTTATCTAAATAGTGAGATTTAGAGAAGGGAGAGGTTTGGGAAGGGAAGAAAATATTCAGGGAACTCAGACTCAGGGATGGAGGGAGCAGGTGTCTAAGGCTGTTACTTTCCCCCTTGAGCAGGCAGGTATGACTTTTAGAAAGCCCGATTTTGTGCAAATTGCACGGCCTAACTTTTGAAGGAACACTGAGTTAAGGCACAACTATGGCCAAATGCACAGTATTGGTTCACCTCTTTTAGAGCGGTCTGCCCATCTTGCAAGAATGAGGACAACTGATGGAGGAAAGAAGTGAGGGCTGTGGGTCTCTGACCGCAGTTCTGGCCACTGCATCAGGGACGAGATATTATCAATCTGCTATCAGTCATCGGAGGCACCAAAGAAAGGTATGCCAGGATAAATCAATGCAATTAGGGAGGAAGCAGAAAGGGGTTTCCAGTGGAGTAAAGGGAACTGATTATGATAATACCTTTAGGGGATAAAAATCCCACCTCCAAAATCTGCTGGACCATGTGGATGACGGGTGGGGTTGTGTTTTGGCATGAACTTGAACCTGGAGGAGGAATGTTAGGAGCTGGCCTTACAGAAGTAAAGAATACTAGATGGTAGATACCATTTGAAAGGTTAAGGAAGGGGTACTAGAGCAGGGTATACTAGAGGGGTCACAGAAGCCCGAGTCTCCCAAAGCTGTCCTTGGCCAAGATGACATAGGTCTTTCTATGAGAGCCTCCTGAGAGGCGAATGCAGAAAATGGGCAACACAATTTAAGTCACTGTAATAGAATTAATAGTTTTGGCCACACACATAATGGATCACTCCAAAGTGACTGCCTATGCACTATAGACTACCTAGTTTCCCATCACAGGTGGGCAGAAGGACCTTGGTGTAAGAGAGAAAGGTCCTGGGAGGACAACTTGGAGAAATAGGAGGAAGAGGGAGGAAAAGACTTTGCCTCTTTCTGCTCTAGCAGTGGCCAGATAGCATCTCCATGTGGACCAGCAGGGCCCTCAAGAAGGTGCTCAAGGCACTCCACTGGGAATGGATGGTTCCAGCATTTCACAGGGCACAAATTCCAAACACTGTGTCCCCCATCTCTTCAATGATGTCCTAGTTCTGCTAGAGAATCAGAAAGAGACTCTGGGTGGGATGTGTCTGGGCTGCCCAGTCCCCGTTCTGGGCAGAAGAGGATGGCACCCAAGTCCTAGCCATAGGTGTGGCCATAAAGTGGGCCTGGGTAGATATAGTGGTTGATTTGATCCAAAGTCACGATTCTCCCGAGGGCTAACGACTGTGCCCCAGGCTCAGTGCTTGTTCCTTAGAGTCAGAAAAAAATGGGTTCAGGTCCTCGTGTGAAGGCTCCACATTTGTACATGTTCTCAAGTAGGTCCCTCAAATTCTCTGAGTCATGTTTTCTGCATTTAGAGCAGAGGTTTGGACTTGTTTCTGTACAGAAAGTTTGTTGGAACGAGGCTAGCCCTCTTAGTTTACACATCATTGACAGCTGCTTTTGTGCTGCATAGCAAGGTTGAGTAGGTGTGAAGGAGACCGTATGGCCTTAGAGCCAGCAGTATTTGCTCTTCGTGACCCATTATGGAAATTTGTTGACCCCAACACATAGAGATGATGGAATCCTCAACATCCTGGGCTTATTGGGGGAGGATGAAGTGAAGGAAACAGCACTTGTTAGAAAGGGTGAAAAATTCTATAAATATTCCCAATATAATTATAATGAGCAATCTATCTACAGACTCTATATCATCTGTCTGGAAGGAATGAGGGACAGCATTTAGGCTAATGGTCCTAAATGGTGTGACTTGATGGCACAGGGCAGCCTCCTGTGACCCAAATCACCTGCCTAGCCATGTGCACCTGGACTGAATTCAGCCACCAGGGGGTTAAGCTTTAATTTTAAGCATTCATTATCCAGGTTGATTGCAACTCTATTTAAAAGATTTGGAAAACAACTCCTCTGGGAAGGAGACCACATGCAGGTGTTCTCACTTCTCCACATGCAGGCTCATGAATGAGTCTTTCTCAGTGGCAATGGTGGAAGATTGCTACAGGGAGGAGATTTGAAAAGCCTTGGACAGTTTCTGCAAGTCAGGGAGAAGTGTTTTCATACCAGCAACAAAGGCTCAGGCTTGGTTTGTGCATCTCACAGGGAGAAGGGCAAGGACAGAAGAAGTAAGGGGGGGGGCACTGGGCAAAACACTGCCAGAGTTTCTGGCACAGTCTTTACGAGTGGCAGGTGCTCACCATGGAGGGAAAGGCCCATCATTTATTGGCTGTAGTAAAGGTTGAAGTCTTGCTTCCTCCCATGTTTTCAGTGGGGAACAGAAAAAAAAAGGTAACTGCTGCAGCATGCAGATAGAACACTGGAATTCTGGAAAACTCACAGTCTCTTTTTCTTAAACAAAAAAGACACTGAAGGTTCAGTTTTCCCACTAAGAGAATAAAGAATTCAAGGGAAGGGAAGATTCACTTCCTCACCTCTGTCTTCCTCAAGGGCATGCACTTTTTAACTCTTCCTCAAAGAGCCTCTTTGTCAAGAGCAAGGTCTTGCCAGTCCTTTTCTCCTATTTTACTAGTTGCAGATGGAACAGTTGCAAGGTGATAGAAATGTGTGTTGAAACTGCAATCGGCATATGTCTAAAATTGTTGGGAGCTGATGGCTGTGCCTCGTCAGCACCAGCAGCTGAGGAGTAATTCATGTCAAGCTGAGAAGCTCATGATGATGGAACACCAACATGGAATAAAGGTCAGAGCTATTGATTCTTAACATACTTCTACTGCACGGAGCACCCAGTGACAGGGTGTTAATGAGCTCCAGCACGGTGATGCAGAACAAATGAAGAACATAATGAATCGACTTTCCGATCGTGCTCCTGGAAGACCTGGGACCATCCATTCGCCTAGGTCTGCCCTTTGAGAAACACCAGATAAAACAGATTTTCATTCTGCAGTGTCTTCGTTGTCTAGGACTGCAGTAACAAACTGCCACAAACTTAGTGGCTTAAAACATCAATTTATCCTCTTGGAGTGCTGGAGGTTGGAGGTCTAACACTGAGACATCAGCAGGGCCGCTCCTTCTGTAGGCTACAAGGGTGGGTCTGTTTTCTTGACTTTTATGGCTCCTATGAACTTCCTGTATTTCTTGGCCGATGGTCTCCTTTTTCTGTATCTTCAAAGGCAGTAACAGTGGCCCGAGTTCTTCTCCTATGGTATCACCTTAACTTTTTCTTCTGCCTTCTTTTCTTTTTTCTTTCTTTTTTTTTTTGGTCTTTTCAAGACAGGGTCTCCCTGTGGCCCCAGCTGTCCTGGAACTCGCTCTGTAGACCAGGCTGGCCTTGAACTCACAAAGATCCACCTGCCTCTGCCTCCCAAGTGCTAGGATTAAAGGTGTGCACCACCATGTCCGGCCCTCTTCTGCCTTCTTTTCACTAGGTGCTTGTGCTTATTGTGAACCATTCAGGCAGTTTAGGGCAATTTACCTACTTTAGAGTCAGAGTGTTACCAATATTAATTCCATCTGTGACTTTAATTCTCCCTTGCATGTGATGTAACATATTCTTGGGTTCTAGGCATTAAGGCATAGTTGTCTTTGTGTGTGGGAGGGGTATTATTCTGCCTACTATATGCAGAAAAGAGCTGTTTATGCCAAGAGTAAGGCTGATTGTTGGCAAGTTCTCTAGAGATATCTGGATAGGGATGAAGTAATTTCATGGAGATATTTAGCCCAAAATTCCTTAGGGAAAAGAAATAAAGTAGCTACTTTATTGGATGAACTATAGTTGGCAATATGTTAATGAAAAGACCCTTATTTAAAGAGGAAAGGGCTGAAACAAGGTAATTAAAGGTCTTTCTGCCAACTGGCAATGCTTGACACTAGCAAGGACTAACCCTTGGATGCATCACCATCCAAAGGAAAGTCATAGGTTGACGTAGATCAATAAAATTGACTTCATATGTAAATTTAAAATGCTATTCTTTGGCTTAAAAAGTAGTTATTTAACTATAGGAAAGAGGAGCGATAACTAGATGGAATGGTCACATTTTATCTACCAATTTAGCCTGAAAGAATGTGGTTGAAATCAATGGTTGACAGGCAAATTCAAGCAAGCTCTGGCCACCTTAGAAGAGGTGGGGTCCCAGAGGAAGGGAAAGGCAGATGTTGGGATGTTGAAAGAGAGAAGCTGATTATGAACTGGTCCACTTCTGGAGTTCACTTTCAGAAGGCCACTGGCAAAGGTTGTGTCCACAGGAAGGGAGCTGAGATGAAGATGAGTCAGAAACAGCACAACTAGGAATCTGGAGGTGTGGAAACTCAGCTTTTAGGCTGACTATAAATGGGAGTGATATAGCTTGAATATAGTTTTTTTCTTTCTGAAACCCACATTGAAATTAATCCCCATTATAAGATAGTAAGAAGCAAGACTCAGGGGATTTTAAAGGGAGGATTAATACTCATCACTCATGAATGAATTAATCTGTTAGGAAAGCAGTTTTGGTTAGGTCTTTCTGGAAAGCTCTGTCAGGAAGTTCAGTACAACCTCAATCTACCAAGAAGAAGATATGGCATTTTTGTGGTCATAGCTGCCTGACACATCACCACTATATCTTTATTTAGATAGTGTGTGGCCCCAGGAGTTCTAGGTAAATCTTTATTATGTAGATCCTGGGTGATGAGGAAGAAATAAAAGATTCTAAACAAACCTGCTACAACTGAAATATCTAACATGACTGTGATGATTAGTTTCATTGTTAATTTGACACAACCTAGAGGCACCTGGAAAGGAGGAACCTTAACTGAAGAATTGATAGAGATCAGATTGGCTTGTGGCCATGTCTGTGGGAGATTGTCTTGATTGATGATTGATATGGCTGGGTCAGCCCACTGTGGGTAACACCATTCCTAGGCAGGTGGGCCTAGACTTTATAAGAGCATAAGCCAGAGAACAAGCCAATAAGCAATATTAATCCATTGTTTGAGTTGAGCTCCTGTCTTGAGTTCCTGCCCTGAAATTCCCTCAATAATAGATTGTAACATGGAAGTGTAAGCCAAATAAACCATTTCCTCCCCAAATTGCTTTTGGTCAGAGTGTTTTATCACAGCATCAGAAAGTAAATGGCTTTATCCAGTTAGGGTTATTTTGCATTTTTATTTGAAAACTATAGCTGTATGTAAAAGAATGGTCACAGTAATAATGTTTGTGTGGAAAAAAAAAAGGAAGAAATTACATGTCCACAAATGAAGGAACAATTTCAATAAGTATAGCACAGTTATTAAGATGAAAGTTTATTGACAATTATAATAGTTGTTCATGTTTTATCTTAGGCAGCAACACAAGCTATAGAGAACTATGTCTAGTATTCTCATATTTAAAAATATTTTATTAATTGTTTTTTATTTTATGTGTATGAGTGCATTGCCTCCATGTATTTATATGCATGATGACTGGATGCCAGAAAAGAGCATCGGATTCCATGAAACTGGAGTTGGATGGTTGTGAGCCACCATGTGGGTGCTGGGAATTGAACCTGGGTCATCTGCAAGAGTAGTCAGTGCTCTTAACCACTGAGTCATTTCTCTAGACCCCATTCTCACATTTTTGTAAACATTTAGGTGCTACAGCTCTATGTACATATATGTTTGTGTGTGCATATTACAGATATATGATTGAAAATCAAGTCTGGAACCATACTGTAAGTATTAGCTATCTCTAGAGAATGACATTAGAACATAGAATAAGAACACTTTTTTGATTTTTTTGATGAATGCACTTAAAATAAGAAAAGACCTGGTGGTGCAGGTCTATAATCCAAGCTATTTGTGAGACTAAGGCAAGAAGATTGCAAGTTCAAGGGTCACTTGAGCTATGGAGTGAGTTCTAAGCTCTCCTGAGAAAAATTAGACCCTTTCTTAAAATAAAAAGTGAAAAAAGGGCTGGGAACACAGCTTAGTGGTGTGATTTGGTACTTGCCTAGAAGGTACAAGATCTTAGATTTAATCCCCAGAATGGCAGGGGGGGAGGGGAGGGAGGAGTGGGAGGGGGAGAAAAGAAAACAAAATGAGGTTGGTAACATTAACTCTTGTTCTGCTCTCTCCTAAGATTTCAATGATGCATTTTTTTCATGTGATTAAACATGATTCCTTATATACCTTGTGAAAAATGCTGATTGGTATTGGTTTTTATGATAAATGGGAAGGATCCATTAATATTCCTGAATAGAGTAGAGATAGTCAAATGTGTACATCACAGCTTTGGGAGGGAAACACTGAGTCCTTGTTGCAACAAATGACTTTGCTTTGGAATAATGTCAAGAACAATCTTACTTTCCTAACAGAAGACACTCCTTCCCCACCCTCAAGAGAAGACCCATTTTTCTTGGGTGAGCACATTAATAGGCTTCTTGAAATTGAGCCCATGGGATGAGATTCTGCCTTCTGCAGAAGGTAAGGCTGGTAAGATACTTGAGAAGCTGTTGTAATTGCATTCAAGGATATGCAAATTAGGATAAAACTGAACTGCTTAATTCAAACATACATTTGGATGTGGGAAGACAAAGAGGTACAGAAAGACGTGGCAGTGAGGGGGCTGGAGAGATGGCTTAGTGGTTGAGAACTCTGGCTGCTCTTGTAGGGGACCTAGATTTGGTTTCCAGCACCCATGTGGTGGCTAACATCCAATGGTTACTCCAGTTCCAGGGATCCAATTCCCTCTTCTCACCTCCAAGGGCAGGTGTGTGTGTGTGTGTGTGTGTGTGTGTGTGTGTGTGCAAACAAAACACTCATCTACAAAAAAAAATAAATAATAAACATTAAAAGATAAGTGGCAGTGATTTGACAGGTGGTGGCAAAGAGAGCTTTTGTGTGAAGAGTATGAAAATAGGGATTCTTATTAAACTACTTGTCATATGAGGGTATGGAATAAACCAACTCCTTTTCATAAAGAAATTTGCAGTAGACCCATGCTACTCAGTACTTTGCAGTGCAGATTTGCATTTTAGGGATGGTGACAAAAAGCTGAGTCCTACTTCATGACTGGCAGAGGGTGAAAGTAGAATGTACTCTCAAGAGGACAGCTGTGTGTGATACTATTGTCTTAGTAGTCAAAGCTACTAAAACTGCCCTATTCCAGTCATTTCCAAAACATCTTAAGTCAATACCTGATATTGTGGTAGACCCTGGAAATTTATGAATGAATAGGTCTGCCTCCTGGTTGTAATTGGTGCAAGCTCATTAAACTCCACTATAGATGCATATGTGTTTCTTCTTGTGCAACACAGAGAAGGTTTCAGAAAGAGATGCTGTGGTACTGTCACTTGAGGACATTTTCCCTGTCACTATTGTCCACCAGTTGTTTGACTTTAGTCAAGTTTTATAAGCTTTCTGATTTTGATATATATATATATATATATATATATATATATATACTTTATCAAATCTAGACCTGTGTCCCCACCCTATCCCCCCACCCCCACCAGAGCTCATGCATTCTGCCAAACATGCTTTTCATCTCTTTCAGTCTTTTCTCAATATTTTCCATGTGGAAGTTGACTGTTTTGAGCAGAAGTTCACTATTTCAGTCAGTTCTTTGATGCAGTCCTTTCTGTTGTTGTTGTTGTTGTTGTTGTTGTTGTTTTCAATATGCGTCACTCCCAACTGATTTGGACAAAAGCTCAAGGTGCCGTGCACAAGAAATACTTACAACTGGGTGATTGGCACTAGCATCCACAGATGAGGGATACCATTCATCGTTTGTTTTTCTGGGACTGTGTTACTTCACTCACATGATGTCCTCTAGCTCCAGCCATTTTCCTGCAAAGCTCATGATGTCGTCTTTTTCTTTACTGCTGCATAGAACTCCATTGTTAAGTACCACACTTTTTCTCTATCCACTCCTCAGTTGAGGGGCATTTGGTTGGTTCCAGCTCCTTGCTATGTGAAGAGAGCTGAATAAACATGGCTGTGCATGTATCTCTGCAGTGGGGTGAGTCTTGAGGTACATGCCTAGGAGTGTTAGGCTGGTTTGGTGGCAAGTTCATTCCCGTCTTCCAAGTGTTCTCCACATTGCTTTCCATGTGGCTGTTTACATTCCCACCAACAGTGGATGAGTGTTCCCTTTCCCCACAACCTCTCCAGCACTTGGTATCATTTGTTTTCTTATCCTAGCCAGTCTTATCTGGAGTAAGATGATCTCTTAAATGGTTTGATTTGATTCCTTAATGATTAGTGATGT
Organism: Rhizomys pruinosus; assembly: GCA_009823505.1. Lineage (NCBI taxonomy): Eukaryota > Metazoa > Chordata > Mammalia > Rodentia > Spalacidae > Rhizomys > Rhizomys pruinosus. The sequence continues at coordinate 8,378,767 of VZQC01006589.1, forward strand.
TGAACACTTCTTAAGGTGTTCTCAGAATCTTAATTCCTCACTTGTGAGTTCTGTTCAGCTCTTTGCTCCATCTATTGAGTGGTCATTTGTTTCTTTCTTCTTTGTTTTTGAGTAGTTTATATATTCTGGAAATCACTTGTTAGATGTATCTGCGGTGAAGGTTTCCTCCCACTCTTGTGGGATTTCTCTTCACTTCCTTGATGTTTCTTTTGATGTACAGAAGCTTTTGAGTTTATGAGGTCCCATTTGTCAATGCGACTTAATTCTTGACAGCTGCTTCTGATTTAGAAGAACTTTTCTTTCCTATGCCTAGGTCTTGTAGTCTGCTGCCAACTTTTTCTTCTGTCCACTTCAGAGTTTGGGGTTTCACGTTGAGGTCTTTGATCCATCTGGAGTTTACTTTTTTACAGGGCGGAGGTAGGGATTTTAATTTCATCTTCTACAAGTGGTGATCCAGTTTTGCCAACACCACTTGGAAGATGCTGTTTTTCTCCATTGTGCTTCTTGGCCCCTTGTCAAATATGGGTGGGCGAAATTGTATGTGCTCAGGTTTGGATCTTTGGTTTTGTTCCATTGTCAAACAGGTCTGTTTTTGTGCCAGTACCAGACTGTTTTTATGACTGTAGCACTGTTAGTATAGTTTGAAGTCTGGTATAGAGACCCCTCTGTGTAACTCTTTTCACTTAGGGGCGTTTTGGCTATTTGGGTCTTTTGGTTTCCAAATGAATTTAAGGACTTTTTTTTCCCAGACTGTGAAGAACTCTTGGGGATTTTGATTGGGATTGTGTTAAATCTATACAAGAGTTTTTGGTAGAATGGACATTTTTAAAATGTTAGTTTTCTTCTACATGAGCATGGGAGGATTTTCCATCTTCTGATGTGTTTTCAATTTCTTTCTTTAAAGGTTTAAACTTTTTGTTGTAGAGATCGTTGGTGTCTTTAGTTAGGTTTGTTCCTAAGTTATTTTATGGTTTTTGGGCTATTGGGAGTGGGAAGGTCTCTTTGAATTCTTTCTCCAGTTGCTGTTCTTGGTGTAAGAAAGGCCATTGATTTTTTTTTTTAGGTTAATTTTGTATCCTGCCACTTTGCTGAAGCTGTTAATTTTCTAGGAGTTTTCTGGTGGAGTTTTAGTCATCCTTAAGTAAACAATTCATATCATCAGCAAATAGTAGATTTGATTTCTTCTTTTCCAATTAGTACTCTTTAATTTCCTTTTCTTGCCTTATTGCCTCTAGCAAGTGTTTCAAGCACTATTTTGAAGAGGAGTGGTGACAGGGGCAGCCTTGCCGAATTCCTACCATTAAAAGGAATGTTTCTGTCATTTCCCCATTTAGGACGATATTGGCTGTGGGTTTCTTGTATATGGCTTTGATTACATTGAGGAATGATCCCTCCAATCCAATTCCTTCTAGGACTTTAAGCATGAAGGATGCTGAATTTTGTCAAAGGCTTTTTCAGCATCAATTGAGGTGATGGTGTGGTTTTGTCTTTCATTCCATTTATGTGTTTGATGATGTTTATTGATTTTTTGATGTTGAACCATCCCTGCATCTCTGGATAATCCCAACTTGGTCATGATGGATGATCTTCTTGACTGTGTGGGGTGTATGCAATTTGCCAGTATCCTGTTTAGAATTTTGGCATCTGTGTTCATTAGGGGATGGGTCTTATAATTCTCCTTTTTAGTTGTATCTTTGCCTGTTTTGGTAATAGAGTGATGCTGGCTTCATAGAAGGAATTTGGGAGATTCCCTCGTTTGTATCCTTCTAACACAGTTTCAGTTAATAATGATTGTAGGTCTTTTTGAAATGTTTTATAGAATTCTGCCATGAAACTGTCTGGGCCTGGGCTTTTTTTTGGTTGGGAGGTTCTTATTACATCTCCATTTATTCATGAATTTATGGATCTGTTTAAGCTTTGATCTTCTTTGTTGAGTTTTGGTGATTCCCAGGATTTTAGGTATCATCCATTTTCTGTAGGTGTTCAAAAACTGGTCGAATATAGGTTTTTGAAGTATTCCTGTATATTTGCTGTATCTTTTCCTTGTCTGTTGTGATATTTCCCTTTTCATCATGGATTGTATTGTTTGGAGTTGTTTCCTTCTTTCTTTTGATTAACTGGGCTAGAGGTCTGTCTATCTTGTGTTTTTTTTTTTTTTTTCTTCAAAGAACCAACTTTGGATTCATTGATTTTTTTTTTTATTGTTTCTTTGTTTCTATTTCATTGATTCTGCTCTCTGATTTTTGTTATTTCTTCCCGTCTGTTGCATTGGGGTTCATCTGTTGTTGCCTCTCAAGTGCTTTTAGCTGCAGTGTTAGATCATTCACTTTGTGCTCTTTCTGTGTTTCTAATGTAGCACCCAGGGCTATAAAGTTCCCTCTTTTTTTTTTAATTTATTTTATTGATGTTTGTGTATTTCATACATCATTTTCCAATTCAGTTCAGGCATATATCCCTTCCTTCCCCCACCCCACCCCTACCCATCCAGCTCGTGCATTCTGCCATAAGTTTTCTGCATCTTTCTCTGCTTTTTTGTTTTGTTTTGTTTTCATTTTTTTTTAACAATAGGTGTAATTTGGAGTACAAGCATCCTTCATTAAAACCAATTTGCAAGCAGTTTGTGCCCCGACCCCACACAGCTCATGGGTCCCACCATCCAGCAGGGAGGGTTTGTTCAATCAAGTTGATCAAATGAGTGTCCAGTCTATTATTATTGTAGTTTCACCATTAACCCCAATCGAACCCTTACCTTTAGGACTGCTTTTAAGGTATCCCATAGGTTTTGTTGTGTTGTATTGTCATTTGTCTTCAGTTCCAGGAATGCTTTTATTTTTTATTTCTCTCCTTGACCCATTCATTATTCAAGAGTGTGTTGTTTAGTCTCCATGTTTTCTTGTAGGCAATAGGGCTTATCCTGGTTTTGATGTTGAGCTTTATTGCAACTGTGGTCTGTAGAATGCATGAAATTATTTCAATCTTTTTGTATTTGTGGGGGTTTCTTTTTGTGTCCCAGTATGTGGTCGATTTGGAGAAGTTCCATGGGGTGGTGAGTAGAAAGTGTATTCTCTGGTATAGGGTGGAATATTCGGTAGAGGCTATGAGTTCCATTGTTGGTGTATCATATCGTCAGTTCAGATGTCTCTCTGTTTTTCTTTGTCCTGTTGACCCTTCCAAAGGCTCAGTGGGTATTGAAGTTCCCCTACTATGAGTGTACTGGGGTTAGTGTGTGGACTTGTGGTCCTGAGAATTGTCTTTATAAAGTTTGGTGCACAAGAGTTTGGTGCATATATATTCATAATTGTGAAATCTTCTTGGTGAATTGTTCCTTTGATAAAAAAGTAATGGCCTTCTTTGTCTCTTTGATTTCTTTTACTTTGGAAGTCTATTTTTGTCTGATATTAAACATAGCAACACCCTGCTTTCTTTTTGGTACCATTTTCTTGGAATATTTTTTCCATCTTTCACTTTAAGGTTTGCCTGTGCTTGAAGTAAGATGTGTTTCTTATAGAAAGCATTATCGATGGATTCTGTTTCCTAATCCAATCTCCCAGTCTATGTCTTTGATTGGGGAATTTAGTCATTAATATTAAGGTTATGACTGATAGGTTTGTGTTGCTTTCTTTTTGCCTTATTATCCATTTGCTGTTTGGGTTTAGGTTTCTACTTCTGCAGTTATGCTTTTATTGATTTCTCTTTTAGGTGCCTGGGGTTGGTTGTTCCTTTCTTCTGTCCTTTGAATGCTTCAAGTATTCTCTGAAGGGTTAGTTTTCCAGACATATTCTTTCAAGTTGTTTATGTCATGGAAGTTTTTCTCTCTCCTTCAACTATAATTGACATTTTTGCTGGGTATAGTAATCTGGGTGGCATCTATTGTCCTTTAAACTGGGAATGCTTTGCTCCCGTTCTTCTTGCTTCCATATTTGAGAAGTCAGTTGTAATTCTGATAGGTTTCCCCTTATAGGTCACTTGTTGTTTTTCTCTTGTGGCTTTAAAGATTTTGTCTTTGTTTTGGGTGTCTAGCATTTTAACTATGATGTGGCGTGGAGAATTTCTTTCTGATCTTGTCACTTTGGAGTTCTGTTGCTTCTTGTATTTGTTTGGTTTGTCTTTTTTTAGTTTGGAGAAGTTTTCATCTATTTTCTGTTGAAGATCGATCAATACCATTCTCTTGTGATTCTTCTCCTTCTCATTCCTATGATACGAGTGTTTTATCTTTTCATAGTGTCCCACAGTTCTGGTTGTTCACTTTTGTTATTTTATTTTTTTCATAATCTTTTCTGAGGTTTTTAGTTGTTCTGTGTTATTTATCTTCCAGGTCTGATATTCTCTTGTTCTTCTTCCTCCATTCTGCTTCTGAGGCTTTTTCCATTCCTTTCCTCTTGATTGGATGAGTGTTTGATTTCCTTTTTCATTTCATCTTCTGATTTCTTTAGTGTTTCCACTTCCTTTTGGAGCTTCTTAATCTCTTCCTGTAGCTCTTTGCTTTGCTGGTTGGTTTCCTTCTCTTTTTCAGCATGGGATCTTTTCAGTGTTTCTACTTCCTTCTGGAGTTTGTCATTCTCTCTCTCTAGGTCCTTCTTGAGTTCTTCATTCTCTTTTCTCAGTTCTTTGATTCACTGTCTATAATCTTGTAGTTCTTTAAGTATGTTCACAATTGTGTTTCTGATATCTGTGTCCTGGGCCATCCCCAGGGGCATCCCACTGTAGGAATCTTCCATAGGGTTGGTAGAGCTTGGTCTGGGATTATCCTGCCCCTTTCCCGTGTTGTCTCTTGTTCGTGTTCCTGGCATATGGGCTTCTCCTTGCCTGTATTCCAAGGTGAGTCCAAATGCCTCTTCACTGTGTTGAAGGCTTGCTTTTCTTTCCTCCTTCAGATGCCTTCGTAATCCTAGTTGGGGGGGTGGGTGTGCTCTTTAGCCTGCGCCCTGGTACCTGTGCTTCTGCTGGTCTCGGGAGATCTCAGATCTCAAGACTCAGACAACCCTACCTTTTATACCAGCTGGGAGGATAACTCTGCCCCCACAGCCACCAAAGCCAATTAAGCAAAAGACAACTGGATTAACGGATTAACTAGATTAACTCAAACAAGGATCAGCCTTACTGAAGCACCCAGCTCCTACCTACCTGGGCTTGTTTCAGCTGGTCTTGGGAGTCTCTGCTTTCTGATTTTGTTATCTCACCTGTAAACCAGGAATGGTCATGATAGGAAGTTCACTGTGCTATGTTCAAAGAAGTATTATTTATAAAAGAACTGTATGTATTGCTGGGCACACAACACATTCCAAATAGATTAGCATGGAATATTAATAACATCAGTAATGTTTTGTAGAATATGTGTGAAGAACTTCTAAACAATAAAACTTTCCATGTGTGTATGTATGTATGTATGTGTGGATATGTATGTGTGTTCATATATATGCATATTTGTGTACACGTGTGTAATTTGCTGGTTCTAGATGTGACAGCTAGCTACACCTTATCACTCATGAATATTTGTAGTACACAGGACACTGTTTAGATTCTCCACTCCAATTTTCCTTCCTGTAAAATAGAACTAGATAATGCTTTCTACAAATTAATCAGAGAAAAAACCCAAGTGTCCTTATGGCTTGACCCTGTGCTTATGGGCACACTGAGCAGTAACCAAATTGGGGTTTGTCAGGAATGGAAAGATACAAACACATGTTGCCCATGTGGGTGTTGAGAGGTGGCCAGGGAATCATTTTCACAGGAGACAAGATATATATATATAAAACATTTGAGAGCACTTTTTGCTCCTGATTTCAGATAGGACCCCTGGCACAGTGTTCTTATTTCCCACAGAAATACTCAAGAGGTATTGGAAAAAGTTGAAAGATCCCAGTACCAGGAAAGGTAAGTCCATCTAATAACAATTTCCCAAGAAACTGCTATCCAGTGCTAGGTCAATGCAGCTGAACAGACAAACGTGTTTGGTGATGTGCCTGTAGCATTCTGAAAACAAGATAACTTTACAGCAAACATTCTCATTCTCTGCTTCTCTGCTTTGTAGCTGGAAACACAGGGTTTCTATTCACAACCAAGACTGCTGCCTTTCCCTTGTCTACTCTCCATCTTGGCTGCCCCCAGTCAAGTTATTGCTTGTGCACCTACTAAGGAATGTAGTAGAATGCACAATTGATGGAGAGAGGAGAAGCCAGTGGTTGTGACATGGTACAGTCATTTTAATCACCTCATGTGTTCAGAGCATCTGAGGCATATGCAGCGAGGGCAGGAGATGTGCATCTCAACCTTGCAAGTCCTTTGGGCATTTGGTATTTGCAAAGAAATGCAGACTTTACATCTATCTTAGAAACTGATTTGACTAACAGACAGACCAAGAGCAACCCAACATTGGTAACAGACACAGGGTTTGAATAGAGCTGCCTGTTCAAAGAGTTAACCAGGAAAAGAAGCTCACAGAGGATTGGGAAGCAAGGTATTAGGAACAAAGAAAGGCAGATATCACACTGAAGACTTGGAGAAATGCTACATGAAAGAATTGCTGAACTCCAAACTTGAAGAAAGTTCCTTAACATACTGGCTGGGAAATAAATCAAGATTTTAATGAAGTAGAAGCTCAAATCCATAAGATAGGTAGGAATAACCAGATGAAGAAAAGAAGAAAAGATACATTGATGAAGCACGGAATCACGAAAAGCATGCCGAGCCTCAAAACTAGTAAAGGGCAGAATTGACATCACAGACATGAGCAGGTAACTATAAAGGCACTTTTAAATTTTTTCTAGAAAAAGAACATAGAGAAAATGATAATGGAAATGGGACAGAACAGAAAAATAGAGATTCCACATAAAATTTATAGTTATTCTGGGACATGGGACTGTTTCTAAATGCTTTCTTGTAATGGGTACTATTGACAGGGAATGAGAATTACCCCAAATCAGACAGCCTTTTCATGGGTCCAGGGTGACTCAAGTCCTTGTGTTCATTTCAGGAGTTTCCTTATCTCCTTACTAAAAATGACACTGGCTGAGTGAGGAGCTGGATGAGATATCTGAGGAAACCTGCAGCTCCATCTTGGCAGCTGTATCTCCTGATGATCAAGATGGCCTTAGTGGTTAAACATCCTTGAAGCTGGGGACAGACTGCTCTTTCAGAAAACCTGGGTTTAGTTCCCAGCACTGGCATGGCAGCTAACAACCATCTTTAACTCCACTTCCAGGATATCTGACACCCTCTTCTGGCATCCATGGGTACTGCAAACACAGGTCCACTTACATACATTTAGGCTAAACACTTATACACATTAAATAAAAAAAAAATCCTTGAAAGCCTCTGCTTCCCTATGTTCATGAACCAACCCTGGCTCTTACAATCTTTCCACTCCCTGTTCTGAGATGGCCCCTGAGCCACGGGTGGGTGAGGGTTAATGTAGGAGTCCTGTCCAGGGACACATGCTCTGCAGTCTCTTATTCTTTAGAACTTGGCCCATTGTGGCCTTCAGTGTGTGTTGCACTCTTGTATAAGGAAGATTTGCTGGTAAGAGTTGAGGCCTCCGGAAGCTTGCACATGTGAACTTGTGGCCATGATGGCATTGAGCCGAATGCAAACTCAATCAGACAAGGGCCCAGAGCTGAGCAAGAGAAATGGGTGGCAGGCTGGCCCTAGACTGGGAGCTACTGGAGGCTGATTACTGCTAGATGAGGAAGAGTAGGCCTTACTTATGATCTCTAGATGGGTAGACTTGAGTCCTGTGGATGAGTTTGCACTGAAGGACATCTAGGTACAAATGCTTGACTGGATAGGACTTGACCTATATGGGGGAGTGCATGAAGTCCAGAGTGGGGGATGGAGGGGCGAATGGGGAAGGAGGTCTAAATATGATTAAGAACTGTTGTATGAAACATATGAAAGCTCAATAAAAAATCTTATAAAAATCCTTGAAGCTGAAGTTACATTGTTCTTGGTAAAGCAGAAACTAAACTACCAAGGCATTCTCCCATGCACAGGCCCTAACAAAGAGTCTGCATCCTCAGAAGACCTGATCATTATAGTATCATTTGTATTGTGGGTTTTGGCATCCTGCCTTTGTGGGGATCATGAGAAGGAAGTGGTACATCATGAGTTGGGAGGGATAAAGGTCATTTAACTTATAAATGTTCATTAACTTTAAAAGCACAACATAAAACCTTTTGGGTGATCTCTTGCCATACAATGGGCAACCAGGTAGAGCTGGGTTGCATGGATGCTAGGAAAGACAGGTGTTGAACCCGAGGTCTTAAGATCCAAGAGGCCCAAAGCATTAGCTCAAGACACAGCCATTGCTGCTACTCACTATTACCTGGACTAATCTGAGCCCATAGTCTACATATAGAAAAGGCTACCTGACTTTTTGCTGACCTTAAATCCAGTGCAGCAATAAAGAGGAGCTGGGCAGTAAAGGGAACAGCTTGAAATCTGCACCCCAGATTTACCAGTGGGGACCTGTTCCTCAGCTTGGGAATGTTCCTAAGGATATTCCAGGGGAAAAAAAGCACACACACACACCCAAAGCACTGAAATAGACACAAAGTAAAACCTATAGAGTATATAAGCTGAGAGCTGAGCACATTCCAGAAAGATGAACGACTTGAGATCTATAACTCCGGGAATATTTGGATGCAGGGATACAGACAAAAATCACAGATGCATCTAAGCAAAGAAAACAACATGTTAGTTGGAAGGGAATAAAAACCAAAACTAGGCTCAACCTTCCCTCCATCTCTAAATGATAAAAACCAATTAATAAATCATTCAAGGTCAATGTTTGGGTCCAGCTATGATTGCTGCATAACAAGTTGATACAAGACACGGTGGCTTAAGGCTAGTATTTCATCATATGGTTTCTGTGAGTCAGGAATTTGGGGATGGCACAGGAGACTGTCTTTGTGTGTGTGTGTGTGTGTGTGTGTGTGTGTGCTGGGTGTGGAATCCAAAGCCTTTTGTGTGCTGATTAGGCCAGTGCTCTATCCCTGAGCTCTATCCCTATTCTGGAAGGAAGTTTCATCATTTCATCTCTATAATATTATTTCTAGAGCCTCAACTAGAAAGGCTGATATGGTGGGAAGGTTGGGGCTGCGTGAGGATTGTGGTTGCTGGTTAGGATGTGACGGGGGAATGATGCCATCTTCTTAGGCCTGCACCTTTGCTGACTTGTGCACTGTTCTCTACAGAGAGGAGTTTGCAGGGCCAGGGAGGGGAGCTGCTTTATGTCTCTTAATGTCTGTATTTGGGATTCCTCTTAAAGTCCCAAGCACCTTTTCTTGCTGTAGGGTACAAGAGTACTTTGCCTGGTATCTTGATACAAAGGACTGCCCACCTCTGTTCTGCATCATACTCCTTTCTTGTTGGTCACACACTTTTCTTTTGCCCAGGGCACACACACTCATATCTTCATGTTCTGTGAGGCATGTACCACTCCTCACACCTTCCCCACCCTTCAGTACTTCTACATCTCCTGACGACAGGCAGAATTAGTTTTGAGAATTTTCCTTGCAAATGGGTTGATTGAAACATGCAGCCATTCATTTTCCTCTGTGTTCTGAAGCTGTATTGTCGTTAAATTATTAGTTCCATAGGGGACAACCAAATCAAGTATCAAAAATATTTTTCAGGGCTGGAGAGATGGCCTAGCGGTTAAGAGCTCTGACCACTCTTGTAGAGGACCCAGGTTCGACCCCCAGCACCCACATGGCAGCTGAGAACCGTCTGTAACTCCAATTCCAGGAGAACTCCAGTTCCAGGGGAATCTGACACCCTCGTCTGACCTCCGCAGCATTGCACTACACAAGTGCACAAACCTACATGCAGACAGTACATTCATACACATAAAAAGTAAAATAAATAAAATAAAAAATATTTTTCAGAGATAGAGATAGATAGATAGATGAGATCACACGAGCATGAGAGAAAACCAAATCAAGTATCAGAAGTATTTTTCAGAGTGAGAACAAATATCCCAAGTCTAAAGAGACTAGCTCAGACTGGTCCAGAGGGGCAGGTGAGAACAACTGGACTGTGTGACTGTGTTCAGGTGAGGGCACTGAAACCTTCTTTCCTCCAGAGATTTTAAACAACTTAATTATCTTAGATAAAACAAGGGAAGTTCCCTTTACCTCTGGAAGGTAAGAAAGGTGGCATTTACTTTTTGTTCCTTCTATAAATTGGATAGAAAAGTCATTTTTGTACTCCTGATTTTTAGTGAAGAAGCAGGATTTCATTCTCAATTACAGTGGAGAGCAAAATGACCATCCTTCAAACCAAGTACTAAAAATGTATACCATGGACAGACTTTGGTAAGTGTGTCCTACTTAAATAATTTCCTTAAGAACATCCCGTAGACCTGAAACCAAACCCAAGAATGTCCTACCACAGTTTTGGTATATTGCTAAAAGCAGTATCCCACTTAAATCAGAAAATTGTCAAAATTATGAAAAGCTTTGCTCTAGGATTCCTCTCGCCTGTTCTTTGAGGTGAGTTCTCAGAGGCTGTCTGACCTTCTGAGCTGTGTATCAGAAATAAGCCGGCCACAAGCCCTGGGCTTCTACTTCATGCCCAGTCACTAGTTTCTTTATAATGGGGCAAGTTGTGGGTGACTTCAGTCTGCCTCCCTTTGGTTGCTTGAGGGAAACTTTAGCTTTTATTTTGAACAAAGATCTCTGTTTCCTGGGGTGTCAAGAGCAACACAATACTGACAAGTGGTTTCTTTCTTCCTTTTTTTTTTTTTCTTGAGACATAGGCTTGCTAAATTGCCCAGGCTGGTCTTGAACTTGAGATTTCCTTGTCTCTACTTCCTAACTGCTGAGATTACAGGTGTGTGCTATCCATACCTGGCTAAAGTAGTTCTTAAATGTCTTCTATATCAAAGACACATAGCAATCCCCAAACCCATGCTTATCAGTCACCACTGACTAAACAGACCTCAATCACTGCTAAGGGCACAATCAGTTTTGTTCTTGAACACCCAAGGTGAATACTCCATCCTATGGATCTGCCTTGACAGGCGCTCCATTCATTTCAGCCTTGTTAACTTTCTTTGGACAGAGCTCAAGCTTCACTTTCATGGGTCCGTTGGAAATATTTTCCACAATGCTATTCAGTACCATCTGGGACAGCTGCATGATTGGCGAATAATATGTGAATTTTCCAACCTAAAGCTAGAGTATGTGGCGGGACACCTGATGTTTAACCAGTTTCATGTTCACAAAGCCAGAGCTACTGTGTGCGTTGTGCCTCACTTGATCTATCTGGATATGGTCTGCCATTTGCCTGATGTTTACTCAGCACTTGGTAAGCAAAGAGCTTTCAAAAAAGGTAGAAAAGAAAATCAATATCTCTGCCCATTTAAACAGCCTCTCACCATCCAGCGACATTTGCCCAGTACTGGGGAAGAAAGCAGGAGATCAATGCATTTTAGGAACTTAGAGAAGGTGTCCCGTCAATTCATCCAAGCGATGGATGGCATCCAATCAATTGCTAGCCTGGGATTCAAGTGTCCAGGTTTTGATTCAAGCCATAGCTTTAAGAAACACCACAATATATTCATGTTCCCTTCTTTTCTTTTCTTTCTTTTTTTTTTTTTTTGTTTTTGTCTTTTTGAGACAGGGTCTCCCTGTAGCTCTGGCTGTCCTGGAACTCGCTATGTAGACCAGGTTGGTATTGAACTCAAAAAGATCCACCTGCCTCTGCCTCCCAAGTGCTAGGATTAAAGGCGTGCACAACCATGCCTGGCTCGTGTTCCTTTCTTTTTTAATTTTTATTTATTTATTTATTTTTATGTGTATGAATCGTGTTCCTTTCTTATGACACACATTTCTTCAACGGTTGAAGGAAGCACCAGACGGCTCTGCTACAAGCAAATAATTACAGAGGAGTACCAAGTATTGAATTCTTTATCCTTATCATATACGCACTATCTTTTGGTCTTTGATATCCCTCCACCGAGAAGTAGGACCTATGTCATTGCCCTTGACCTAGGTAGGTACCTGACTACCCAGTATGACACGAATGGTGTCACCCAACTGCCAAGATTGGGCCACGAAATGTTGTCCATTTTTATTGATCTACAGGAAGCTAGTCATCATGTAAGGATGTCCAACCGCCCTGAAATCGCCTTGCTGGAAAGGTCATTCTCTGACCAACATCCTCATAGAGTCTTCCAGCCTGTGGTCCAGTGAGTGGTCATCTTGGGTGTCCAACACTGGTAAGTCTTCAGATGGCTTCAACTTTATCACCACCTGACCTTCCCAGATGGGCCCCTAAGCAGGAGTTTCCTTGGTTACTCTGAATTCTGGACCCACAAAATAAGAATCAAATAAAATTTCTGTTGCTTCACAGCTCTAGTTTTGGGGTAATTTGTTCCACCACAGTATCAACTAGAACAATTAACTACCATCTTACGAGTGAAGAGCTTCAAATTCATGAGTCACATGATTTTCAAGTTGATTTTTTCACACCATATCTAGTCCTATCTGAAACCAGGGCTTCATGTCTATGCCATAAGACTTTTCCACTTACTCAGGTAATTGTAAGTGAACTGTAAATGACTGAGGACATGTGAATAAAAAGTGAACTATTGCTTTTAGATGCTGGAAGATCCAGTTAGGGGGTAAAGATGGACATTCCAGGGCTAGAGTGTGTGAAGGAAGAAGTGACGGTCACATGCTGTTAGGTTGTCATTGTGTCTCCCAGGAGACTTCTTGGAGGTCTTCTTTCCAGGCTTGGGTCCCTTTCATAGCCCCTTCCCACTGGCCTCCCAGCCTCTACTTCACCAGAAAAATGTTTCTGCCCAAAGTCAGCCATTGAGGAGCAAAGAACAAATACTCACTGACCATCTGAATCCTACCACCCCTACTTTTGACACCAAACAGGGATAGAAGCCTGAAATACCATTGCACTACTTAGCATTCACGGTCAACTTGACACAGCCTAGAATCACTTGAAAAGGGTCTCAGTTGAGTAATTGTTTTTATCAGGTTGATCTGTGGACATGTCTGTAGGGGACTGTTTTGATTCTCCTGATACAGGAGGGCCCAGCTGACTGTGGGCACTGGAGAAACCTATGTCAGATGGCACTTGCAGATGAATTCATGCGATGGCTTAATCAATGTCCTACTAGTACTTACTATCTGAAGTATCCTATTCTTAATTTCACTTGACCCTTTGCTAAAGGTGGCCACAGGACATTCCTTTCCCTGTTGAAATTTTCCCATTTCTATCAAGACACCCTAACTCCTATTCAGGAGAACTGAGAAAATGGGATTTATGTGTGAGAACCACTGAATGTGTGCAATTATTCAGCAAGACGCATGTTAAGAAATACACTTGGGAGGCAGAGGCAGGCAGATCTTTGTGAATTCAAGGCCAGCCTGGTTTACAGAGCAATTCCAGGACAGCTGGGGCTACAGGGAGACCCTGTCTCGAAAAGACAAAAAATAAAATAAAATAAAAAAGAAATACACTTGAACCTACACTTTGGCTCAGAGTCATACCTAGCTGAGCTCACCCAGACTAGCTGAACCACAGTTAAATCATATACATATTGATGAGGGATAAGTTTGTTGTTTCAGACTTGGACAAGTTTTGTTTGTTATGCAGAAATAGTTGGCTGACATGCAACTTTATAGGACAACATTGAAGTTAAGTGTGCAGACGCAGAATTCAGAATAGTGGCGACTTGCAACACCTGCCCTGCCAGCTTGAGATGTAACCATCACACCTGGCTCCTACACTATTAGCAAGTCTTGAAAACAGAAGACAAGGAAGCCTCCTCCAGCCTCTGGTGCCCAAGGCTTTTCTCATATGCTCTGGAATCCACCACTCCTGGTTGCTAACCAGTAACTGTCTATCTCTGATTCTTAGTATATGTGTCCTAGCCTATATGTGTGATATTGGCTAATTACTTTTCTGGACCTTAAAATTTTCAAACAAGTTTGGACATTTAGATTATTTTCAAATCACAAAAGATTACGGGCGTAAGAATACTTCGAGGCTCCCATGATTTCTACCATCTCTTCAAGAATATCATCTTTCCTTGGGCGTGGTGGTGCACGCCTTTAATCTCAGCGCTCGGGAGGCAGAGGCAGGCAGATTTCTGTGAGTTCAAGGCCTGCTTGTTCTACATATGGAGCTCTAGGCCAGCTGGGACTAAATGGAGACCCTGTCTCAAAAAGACCAACAAAAAGAAAAAATAGAAGAATATCATCTTTCCCAGCAGTTTACAGGGGCTAAGAACTGCCTTCCTGACCTGGCTGGGCTATCTGTGAAGTTTTAAAAAACTAAGAGTTTATACTGGGAAATATTGGCTCTTACGTTGGATTTGTTAACTTATGTTTGAAGTTCTTTAATTGGCCTTTTAACTTCCATGAACTGTTTTCTACTTGTCAGGTGGGTTGCACTAGAGAGTAGAAAAAGCAGCCAGTTAGGGCCAAGGGATGGTTCACGACTCAAACTGTTCTTTGTGATCTGGGAAGATTATTTCACTTCTGGATAAAATTCAGGTGATACTCATAAGGCTGTAAGCCACACACAGTTACCTGAGCATCCAATAAAGCCATATTTTCCTACACAGAGTTGGAGGACATGTAAATTGGCATAGCCTATGTGATACAAGATGGAGGAGACCATTGGAGCCAGAAATACAGCTTTTAAATCCATTTGTGTAGCTCTTTGGGTGTCCATCTGTTGGCTGTTTTCAGGTCCACTGTCCCACTACCACCTCTTCTAGGGAGACTAATGTTGTCAGAGCTCTGCTTACCCAGCTTCCCTGGGGACAAGGGAAGACAAGAAGCTATAGAGGAACACCTGGGAAAGATTTTTTGCCTCCTCCTTGAGTAAAGAAAGACCTCTGTCTCACTTTCCTAGCTGTCCTTCTGCTTCATCTTTGGCGGCCTGGGTAGGAAGATTTTACTGCCTGGACCAGCAGCAACCATCTTGAAATCCTAGGGGAAAGTGGAGGAATACAGATAGCCCATGGTGTTAGTTGCTGGTGCAGCCTTGGAATTATCTACACTGATTAAAGCCTCCCCTTTCCCTCTTTTCTTTCCTTCGTGGGGTATGTGCTGGTGGGTACATGTGGAGGACAGAGGTGTTCATACTGTGTGTATTCCTCAATTGCTCTCCACCTTATTTCTGGACGGGATCTCTCGCTGAACCTGGAGCTCACTGATTGGCTAGGCTGACTGGTCAGTGTGCTCCAGGATCTGCCTGCTTCTGCTTCCCCTGGATTACAGACACTGACTGTCACAGACAGATTTTCCATAAGTGCTTGGATCTAAGCTCAGGTCCTCAGGGTTTTTGGGCAGGCACTTTATTGACTGAACCATCTCCCCAGCCCTTCTTTCCTGTCTGTCTGTCTGTCTGTCTGTCTGTATGTCTTTTTTACCCAGGCTGGCAAAAGATTCTCCCACCTCTGCTTCCTGAATTCTGTGATTATAAGCATATTATTAAAGTCATCTGTTGATGGTTAATATTGGTTATCAATATTAGCAATTGGGTTCTGAGTCTCTCCAGCCAGAAGGCAGCCATCGTTGGAGTATTTCTCATCATGGAAGTCAATCTAATCAACCTCTCTTCCATTCCATTTGTTCTGTTCCCCTAGAGAACCCTGTCTAATATACTACCATGAATTCTAATCCAGTCAGCAGAAGATTCTGAACTGATACACCATTCTACTGTCTGTCTGTTTCTCCCATGGAACAGTTTAGAGCTGCAGAGGTCAATGCAGAGTCCCTGCTCCATGTAACTTCTGAGCATTTGAAATGTGACTGGTCAAAACTGAAATGTTTGAAGACTTAGTAGAAAAAAACAGATGTAAGATATCTCACTTTAATTTCACACTGATTGCATGCTGAAACAGTAATATTATGGATATTAAATAAAATGCCATTGAGATTAAGTATACTCATGTCCTTTCCTTTTTCAATGTGGTAACACATTCCATTTCTATTTCATAGTTCTGCTGTAGAAGGGTAGATATTAAACTAATGATAATGGCCACTTCTAGGGTGTGGAGGTATAAGGGGCTTGATAGATGGGTAAATATGCCCCAAATAAACTCTTGTATTTTCTACACTGAGAATATATTAATAGATTACTTCTGTGAGTTTTAGAAGCACAAGATCAAAATCAATGAATTAATGCATAGGCATATGTGCTCTGTCAATGTGAAGGCAGACAAATGTTTATTGTAAGGAATGGGTCCTCAAATTTGACAACCACTTATTCTGGAATATCATATTCAAGCATCTATATAACAGGAGTTATTTTCACTCTATAGCCTTGACTACAGCAAGGAATCAGATGAGTGCTGATAATGTTGTAATGGGGAAGCAGAATATGTCAATTTTGAATGGCAAATCCTGCCTATAAAACAATCTTACTTTTGAATAATTGGAGCACACTTATGAGTTCAGCAACAAAACTAAAAGCTGAATTAACTAGGGATATTTAGCAATATTTATGATGTTATTCTTTTTACTGGGAGGCCACAGAGATTCCTCCTTGTTCTTGCCATTTTGTGATTTATGGGGATGTTTATTTTTACCCTCACCAAACCCTGGAGTCATTAATGTTCAGGTTTAACATTGATTTATTCCTTTGGATGGCTTGCCAAATACAAAGATAAATTACTGAGACCAAGTGATTAAGGAAGAATAATGGTTTGTTTGTCAACAACTGTGGTTAGTATGTTAATTATTATTATTTTTAATTAAAAAGACAGTACGTGACTCCCAACCTGCCAGTGGAGCTGGCAAGAAAGCAGCAAACAGGGTTCTGGGAACCAACGGAGCATCAATCACGGTCCAGGCTGGAGGAGAGCATGTGGCCTGTCCTAGCTCTCTGCTTCCTGCATCCCCACAGAGCTGAATGCTTGTTGCCCCTAAGGTGGACACACTGGAATCTTCTAGCATGATTTCATGGTTGTCCATGAGTCAAGCAGAACTTTAAGTGATTTGCTTCATCACAAGGTGGCTCTGCTTTCGGGCCAGGCTGTTCCTCAAGATTTCACTTCCTAGAGTGAAATAGAGATCTGAACTGGAAGCCAGTTTTCAGTTGTGAATTTGTCACCTTTTCTTCTCTTTCCCTTCTATGGCACCTTCTCTCACCATACATTCAGTGTATCAGAGAAACAAATACATTGTCTGATATCTAAAGGATGAGTTTCTTAGCTGCATTTCAAATATTCCTACTCAGATGTACTATTGATTAAATGACATGTATATTATTATGCACATAATTATAAATATGTCATATTATACAGAATTTTATGATTATAACTTCAAGCATAAACATTATAATTTTATAATTTCTATAATTACATATATACATATAATTACATATATTACATGCAATTGCATATAATTTATAAATTATGTAACTCTGCAAATAGTGTGTTACATATAATTACACATATGAACACGCATGTGGTGGAGACTCCAATGTGATAACTATATACATGAATTTCCCAATTTTAAAACCTTTTCTGGGTGAGGTTAGAGGAAGAATAATAACTTCCAATCTGTAATAAATTGTCACTTCAAAAGTATTTTTTAACTGCACTGAAAATTTAACTGTGGGGCCTGGGTGGCAAGCTTGGTTCCTTTTATTCTCCTCACTGTTTCATTTAGAGTTGTCATCCCCAAACTGGAACTCTTTCAGAGATGATTTCCTTGCTAGCATCCATTCCATCACCAGCTAGCACTTTAGTACAATAGTCCTGAGGTGTGTATTCAGACTCAAAGCACAGCAAACACAGCCTATTAGCAAATCATGCCTTAGCTTGGCCTTGGCAAGCAGACATAAAGGCATGGTTTACTTGGACTTACTGAAGCAACAGTAAATAAATTTGGAAGCAGTCAATTATATTAGCAAAACATGACTGAGCATTTAAACCTCATTTTCAGTGAAATAAATGGTATGTTTGTAGATAGTCTCTTTTCTGTGCATTAGTACGAAAGAAGCGATTTACCAAAAACTGGTAATAGAAACCAGCAAATACCTTAATTTGTGCTATTATTCCAGGCAATATAAAATTCAGGGAAGCAGAAATGGCATGGGTGGAGACACAGTGGAGCAGCTGCTCCACGGCATCATGGAGCGAGGTCTACTTGAGGGATGGCTCGTTGCCATGGCAGCGAGCTGTGCCTGTGAGATGCCTGCAGCCTCAGACAAGCTGGCTGTACCCCAGGGAAGGGGTGGGGAGATCCACTGTTACTTGGGTATTTTGCAGGGTGGGGATGTGACATGGTATATAGCATTTTGTTAAATCTTTGGAGGATGAAGGATGTGCTCAAGTTGGTCCCTACCTTCAAGAAGCTTACAGTTAGGCTGGGCAACCTAGCCAAAGGAATAAGATCATAGGATGTAAGGACTTCCTGTGTCTAGAGAAAGTGCAGCTGCTGGAGGCCGTACCAGCCAAATAAACTTTCTTGGAAAGAGGTAAGCTTTACACTAGAGTTTGAAGAACAAACGATATGGAAAGGGGCCACTCTTGTCCCTGTTATAGCTATGGACTTTGAAGTTAGCTGATTTATAATGTGCGTGAAGTTGTAGAATTTTGGTGTTGGGACCAGAATCAATCCAGGCTGAGTTTTTGTATAGTTGAGGAGAGGAGAAGAATGATAGAGGACACATCTGCTAGCAGGAATAAGACCACAGTGGGATGAGGGCAGGAGGAGTTCCAATGGAGGACCTGTAGGGTCTGAAAGATAGAGACTTTCTCTGTAGCTCTCTGCAAGGAGATGGCTTAGAGGTCTCAACCTGAGCATAGCGTGCAGGTATAAAGGTATGATTGACTTGGATTTATTGAGACAGGATTCTCAGAGTCTCGGAAAATACCCACTCCTTGCTTCAGAAAACAAACTTGATATTTGTAAGGCAATAATAACATTAAGAACTTGATGAATCTAGGTAAGAAATGATTCTTGGATCATAAACCATGCTCCAGCTCTGATTTTTTTCTGTTTAAATAAACTTGCTTTGGAACAATTTTAGACTTAGAGAAAAGTTAATTTACTTACAGAAAAGACAATTCCTATATACCCCTTACCAGATTTTCCTCATTATTAGCATCTAATATTAGTGTCATGAGCATGCTAAATCACAAACATAGACATGTTTCCAAATGTTCAGATTATTGAATAATAATAAATTCATGAATGACATCAGTTTGTTGCAATTCACCAAGGAGTTCCATTTTCCATGATAGTTAGGTGAGGAAAATATAGGTTCTTTTGTTCCAATCTTAACTGTTAATGTTAACTCTCAGATCACACTTTACATATCGCACAGTAAATATATTTCCAAATAAGTAGATAGTTGTAGACTACAAAATGGCTCTACAGTGTTGAAGAGGACTCAACGGTGTTCAAAGAGTTCAAGATGGTTTTATTGAGAGGCAGAGGAGAAGGTTGCTAGGGACACAAAGAGAATCTCTGCAGGTGTTAAATAGCAAGCCCTACCAGAGGTCTGCTAGAGGCCTCACTGTTGAGTCAAGCTGCAGAGTCAGAACTGAGCTGAATATTAGTACTGAGTCAAGTTTCCTAGCAGGATGAGGAACTGTAGAGGCTGTAGGAGGGAAGCGAAGAGCTAAGTCCAGATGGATGAAGGGGTGGACAGACAGATGGCAATCTGAGTAAACTACAGCAACCTCAGAGACTGAGCTAAACTGAGGCCCCTGCGGTAGTGGGGAGTTCTCTCCCTGCCAGTCCCTGGATGTACACACTGGATGGTCACAGTATAGTCAGTGGTACCATCCATACTCAGTGCTAGGATCCTCCGCTTTATGGAATCTAGGTGAGGATGTTGTACCCTTGCCTCAGTCTAATGTATCTGATAAGATTTTGAATCTGATTATCCTGATGTAATTTTAATATACTCATGGGCTTAGACAGTTCCAATGTTCTTCAATAAATTTTACTTTTAGTGATAAATTATCTATCACTCCGTGCCTCCTGGGTGGTATAGACAGATGGTGTCGACTGTCCACCAAGGTGCAGACTCATTCTGCCTCCACCTTTATTCAAAATGAAGTCAAATGCTGCTTGTAAAATGGAGTCTCTCCGGCCATGGCACAGCCTGAAAACCAGTACACACCATGGAGCAGCTTTGAGCAGGCACATTCTGGTATCAGCAATCACTATGGAGCATTTCTTAGAATGCTATTATTAACTAGAGCCCATATTTTACTCAGGTTTTCTTTGTTTTAATCCGATGAACCATTTTCCTGTCCCATGATCCCATCCAATATTCTCTGTTATTTAAAAAAATATTATTGCCAGGGATGGTGGCGCACGCCTTTAATCCCAGTACTCTGGAGGCAGAGGCAGAGGCAGGTGGATCTTTGCAAGTTCAAGGCCAGCCAACTACATAGTGAGTTCTAGGACAGCTGGAGCTACAAGGATACCCTATCTCAAAAAGACCAAAAAAATTATTGATTTTGTGTGCATGTGTGTATGTGTGTGGACAAGTGCATACTGTGGCACATTAGTGGAGGTCAGGGGACAACTTGCATCAGCTTGGCAGGCCTCACTGAGACACCTCACTGCCCTCCTGGTACTTTCATTTGCCATGCTTCTTTAGCTTCGTCCTAGGCAGGTCTGAGGAGTATTGGCTCTGACTTCTCTTCAGAGAGTTTTGAACCTGCATACTGGCTGATGATTTGATGGCCATCGGCCATTTCCTTTTCTAAATTCTTATCATTTACTTGACCTTTTCCCTTATGGTAGATTGCATTTTAAGCCTCAATTTTTCCATCTCTCTCTCTCTGCATCCGTGCATTTGCTGTGGGCACCCTGTGGGTATACTATAGTGCTCTTCTTGTTGACCTTGGGCTTGACTGGGTTAAGCTGTATTGGTCAATGGCACATGAGCAGACAGGCTGGATGCCAGGTTAAGCTTGGGCATTTTAAGGACTCCTTGACTCCACTGACTTCCTTTGCTTCTGTCACTGTAACGAGAGAAACATGCCTGGGCTAGTCCTCATCTGGCATGAGAAGGAAGAGCGCCCTATGGAGCGGGGCCGATATCAGCTTTGCCAGCCTAGCATTAGTGGATGAATAATAATCGGTGATGGTTGTTTTCTACTTCTGAACTTTTCAAACCCTTGTCATGTAGGACTAACTCACTGATAAAAGTTTACAGAAGTTTTTCTTAGTTTTTTTCCAAAGCATATTTTTTTGGGAATAGCTAATCGATAGCCATATGATTTATTAAGTTATTTTCATTTTTTTTTTCATAAGAGGATGTTTCTTAGAAAACATGAACCACTTTACATTTAAGATTTTTATATATCGACAACTGTGCAGTGGTTTAAGGAAAATTGAAATTGGTACCTGATAGTTTGTTCATTCATCTTTTAAATCCATTTAATGGCTGTTTGGTGTCCAATGGGCACTGAGCCTTCTGATTGGTGGTGAGCACACAGAAATTAAGTAAAAATGGATGTGGCCCCAGCCCTCAGGGAGCTGACTTCTTGGAGGGATGCAGATAAAAAAAGCAATTACAAGGGGGAGTGCCTTTCTCAAAGGAAAGCTATAGTGCACATATTTCCAGGAGATATGACCTGGTTGTGGTCTCAGAAAATCTTCCTTTAGGAAGACTGACCTGAATTCTGAAGATGAAGGGAACATATTGGGTAGAGGAGGGGCATAATCTCTGTAAAAGGAATAGCTGTCTCTGTAGCAAGAGGAAACATGGTGGGTCATGGGGCTGCACAGGGCCCGATAGAGTTGGGGTTCAGGACAAGGAGAAGCTTGAGAAGGAGTAGGGGCTGGCTTCGAACTTCCAAGGGTTTGGGCTCACTAAGCATTTTGTTTGTCTCACTTGCTCTTACAGATGCATGTACAGGGAAATAAGTCCCTCTTGGACATTAGTAGCATGCCATGCCTATAGCTCCATCTCAGGCTCTAATTTCTATGGCTGAGCCAGGAAGGCACAGAGCAGCTAAATTTCCTCCTTGGGTTGTTGGTAGTTGAGCATTCATTTACAAAGATGTCTGGGAAGTAGAATCTGGCAGCAGGAAGCTAGTAATGAGGACCAAAGCACCTTGCGTTCTGTAAGAAGGGTGTCCCAAACAGATAGCTATTATGGTAGGGCTTGCTTACTTCGACCTGGTTTTTGGCCATTGTGGTGGTTTAAATGAGAATGTCCCCGACAGGCTTTAAGTATTCAGACATTTTGTTCCCAGTTGGTGGGGGTGTTTTGGGAGATCTTAGAAGGTGTGGCCATGTTGGAGGAAGTACATCACTGGGGCAGGCTTAGAGAGTTCAACAAGCCTTGCCAGTCTTCAGTTGCTCTCTCTCTGCTTCCTGTATTCACTGGAATATGTGAACCTTAGCTTTCTGCTCCAACTCCTGCCAATATGCCTCCCTGCCATGATGGTCTCTAATTTCTTGGAACCATCAACAGTAAGCTCAAATAAACTCTTCCTTTTATAAGCTCCTTTGGTTGTGGTGCTTCTAGCACAGCAACAGAAAATTGACCAATATAGCCATCTAAGCTTTATAATCTTCTTGAGTATATTAAAGCAAGTGACATTTCACCTAGGATGGTTAGTGGTTCCTAGGGGTACTGGAGATAAGAGAAGGGGCTGTTTGGAGCCACTAGTGACAGCCTAGTGTCTACATTTGAGTTCCTTCAGATGAATCTCAAGACAAAGATTTGAGGGCAAACAGTTAATTGAGTGATGATCCAGGAGGCAGAACGGTTTGAGGGAAGGGAACCAGTGCAGGTATGTTACCAAGCCGGTGGTTACATGAGAAAATGAGGGGTCAGTCCCAAGATGAGGAGTTCTGGAAACAGCTTTTACCTATGTGAGGTAGGAAGGAGGAAGGTGTTTATCCATCATTCCTTCTCATTATTGGCTCAGGGCTACTCCAGAGGGATTGTGACTTCTTCAAGCTCCAGTCTACTTTGAGCCAGGGTCATTTAGAAGCCACCTCAGATGATGAGTGGCAGGAACTAGAAGTTGGAAGTCATAGAATCTCTGTACCCAGGCAGTAGCCAGTCCTGAGGGGAAGATAAACATGTGCTCACCTTGAAAAAAAAAATTGACAATGTAGAACATAATCTCAGGCCGGAGGCTGCTCTATGCTGTCTTCTGACCCAGAGAAAATCAATCAGTCACTAAAATGGGTAATAAAGCCCCATTTCCATCCATTTAATCTGCATTTGTAATTAGTTTCTGCTTCAGAGGAAAATTCAAACTATGGGGATAAATAGATTTTGTAGAATGAAGATAGGCACTTGACTCTAATTTTGTTGCTTTGTAGTCTTGGGCACGTTACTTAACCTCCAACTCCTCAAAGTATCTACTTGAAGAACAACAACTGTAGATTAACTACAATAGTTTTCTATGGCTGTGCAACAATATACCACAGATTTGATGGCTTAATCAGCAAGCGGAAGAATATTTCCCACAATCCCAGGGGCTAAAGTCCAAGATCAAAGTGTTGGCAGGGTTGGGTTTCCCTTGTCTCTTCTCTTTGGGTGCAAGATGTCTGCATTCCCCCATGTCTGAACATGGCCTTTCTTCTGTGTGCCTCTCTCTCCTACTCTCTTCTTATAAGAATATCAATCTCTATGGCCTGAATGTGCTCACGAACCTGTGTATATTGAAACTTAACCACATTGTGGTGGTATTAAGTTGAACCTTTGGGAAATGATTAGAGTACCACAAAGGATCCTCCCTTGTAAATGCATTACTACCCTTATCCAGAGGCAGCTGAGAATTCATCTCACTTGCCTTTCTGCACTTTCTGCAGTCTGAGGACACAGCATTCCTCTTTCCTACAGGATGCAGAAGGAAAGCGCCATCCAAGAAGGAGAAGGCAGGCCTTTCACTAGACAGTGTGCTTGCTGTTGTCTTGATCTTGAACTTCCTAGCCTACAGGACTTCAAGATATAAATTTTGCTTCTTTATAAAATACTCACTCCAGGGTTTTATTACAGCAGCACAACTTGATTAAAATGCTATCATATTGGATTAGGAACCACCCATGTAACCTCATTAACTTTAACTTCTTGTTCTACTTGCATTTCTGTTGATGTGATAAAACACTCTGATCAAAAGCAACTTTGTGGAAGAAAGACTTTATATTGTTTACAATTCCAGGTCGCAGTCCATCACCGAGAAAGTCAGGGAAGGAATGCACAGCAGGAACTTGAAAGCAGGCCCACTTGGTATTCTGTATAGCATTACCTATGGCCAAGGAACTCGCTTCATAGTCAAAAAAATGTAGCTGGAACCATGTAGGATGGTGCTGGGTGGCCATGTACTTAGGCTGGCTTCTTTAGAACCACCTCCTTAGGGAATGCAGGCTGCTCACAGTGGGCTGGGCCTTCTTTTCAAATATTTTATTTATTATTTTTATGTTATGTGTATGAGTGTGTTACCTGCATGTGTGTAAGTGTACCCATGTCATGCAATGCCAAGGAGGGCAGAAGAATGTTTTGGATCCCTTGGAACTGGAGTTGTGGATGGTTGTTAGCTGCCATATGGATGCTGGGAATTGAACCCAGGTCCTCTGCAGGAACAGTCAGTGCTCTTAACCACTGAGCCAGTTCCCCAGCCCTGGGCTGTGCCTTACATCAATTAACAATCAAGAAAATCCTCCACGGACATACCCATAGGCCAATCTGATGTAGGAAATCCCTTATTTGAGGCTCCCTTCCCAGATAATTCTAGGTTGTATCAAGTTGATAATTAGAGCTAACTAGAACACCTCTTTTTTAAAAATTTTATTTATTTTTGTATGTGTATGAATGTACTATTTGTATGCAGGTTTGTGCACCCATGTCGTGCAGTGCTGCAGAGGTCAGAAGAGGGTCTCGGATTCCCCTGGAACTGGAGTTCTCCTGGAATTGGAGTTACAGATGGTTCTTAGCCGCCATGTGGGTGCTGAGGATCGAACCCGGGTCCTCTGCAAGAGCAATCGGTGCTCTTAACCACTAGGCTATCTCTCCAGCCCCTAGAACACCTCTTTAAAGGACTATCTTCAAACAGTGCTCCATTTTGAAGTGAGGTGAGGTAGAGGATTCAACATATGAGTTTTGGAAAGGACTTAGTCCATCCCACAATATCAATGAATCAACTTAGTTAGTTATTAAGACTTGATAAACCTACAAGTCACAAACTATTCCAAGAGCTTTACACCAATGCAAAGTAAACGATAATGCCACGAACTTCACCTAGTTCCAAGTTACCTGCCTTGCAAGGTAGCTCAGCCTTCAACTCATTCTCTACCAAAGCATTGTCCTCTCTTACAGTAGTGAGTTTGATAAATAGCTTTACTTGATCAGTGAGTTTCTGTGGTGGTCTTTGTGGGGAAGAGCAGGATCGAATAAAGGACAAATGAAGACTCTGTCACAGTACTTGGCATTTAGAAGAGCTTAACTAATGTTCATTTTCTTGCAGGCTCCAATCTTACCACAAGTAAAAAGATTTTCAAAGCCTGAACAGTAATTTTTGTTTTCTTCTTTTGTTATGTCCAGATTGACAAAACAATCTCACTTCAGAAACATTCTGTCACCATGTTTTGTCTGAACAAATCTATACCTGATATGTCAGCAGTTTTTAAATTATCTTTAACTCTCTCTCTTAGGCCTTGGCATGTCAGAGTCAATTGCAGGTTAGTCAAAAACATTTTTTTTAATGTTGGAATACAGTTCTGTTGAACATGGCAGTTGGTAGGAACTTAGCAGATTGCAGCAGTTGACTCCAATTTATGCAATCAACTACTTCTAAGTAAATTACAGGAAAATAGAGGATAATATCTCTTTCCATGAAAGCTTAGAGCATGGACTGTTTCTATTGAAAGTACTACTTATCACTATTTAATTTTGTTAGGGTTACTTCTTTAATGTTTGCTTTTCTCCAAAGCAGAAAGTGACTAGAAGGAGCTGGGTAGTTGTTCAGGATGTAGCCTCCTCTTCACGTCTTCTGCGTCATCCTTTACAAGCTGAAGGCTCCTTTGGAAACCCCAAAGACTCTTCAGGAAAGCTTTCTCTAGAAAGTTCTTTCTGTGTTTGAAGCGGTCACATGTGGGGCAGAATTAATTCTATCAGAACAGCCTCAGACAGAACCCTGCAGGGTGCTGATGTATGAACACCGACTTGCTCCCAGCTGAGTGGGAGGACTCTGAGAGGTCTCCGGCAGAGAGAGCTCCAGGTGCCACAGTTGCTTGAAATCATACACTGTTATCACCTTAGTTATTTTCCCAATTCATTTCTTCACCTTTCTACTGGTGTTTCCTGAGGAACCTGAAGGTACAGACCCCTTTCAGACATAGTGGACTGGTCAGGAAGTAGGAGAAGTCATCCTTTCTCTGTTTCAATGAGAGAGGAATCAAGATAGGAAAAGACTCTGATTCCAAGATAAAGAGGTCTGGAGACTAAAGCAAGAAGTTTCCCTGGGGTGTGTTGTCAAGGGCAGAAACATAGGTTTCAGATGTCTTATAAATTGTACATTATCTCTGGGAATAATGCGGATGAAAACTCTCTAGACTTCTGGTGTCTTCTTGGACATTGCTGGACATCACAGACAGATTCTCGACTTACCATGGTGAGGAGGGGTGATGTCACCAAAAGTCCTTCATGCAGAGGCTGAACAGAGGTGAGGTATGGGAGCTAGATAGGGAAGACTAGCTCCCAGAATCCTGCTACCAACAAGGGCCTCTTCCATGAGCAACATTGGTTTCATCTGGGAGTGTGCTATCAGTGCAGAGTCTCAGGCTCCACCTCTTGAATCAGATGGGAATGTGTTATAAATTTGGAGTCTCAAGTGTTGCCTTATGTATCTATAAAATAGTTGGTATGGTGGCACAAACCTGTAATCTCAGCATTCAAGAAGCTCAGGCAAGGGGATCATAATTCAAGACCAGCCTTGGCTATGTAGGAAGTTTGAGACCAGCATATGATATGGAGGGAAACCGGGTCTAGAAAATTCTGAGGAAAGTATCTGTATTAGTTACGTTTCTGTTGCTGTGACAAAACACCATGCCCAAAGCAACTTATTAGGGAGAAGAGTTTATTTATTTACTCAGCTTATGGTTCCGGAGGGATCAGAGTCCAGCACGACGGGGAGGCATGGTGGCCAGAGGTGGCTGGAGCAGAAAGCTGAGTGCTCACTTGAGTGCTTCAAGCAGAAACCGAACAACACTAGAAATTCAGCAAGGTTCCAGAACTCTCAAAGCCTGCCCCAGTGATGTATTTCCTCCAGCAAGGCCGCCCCTCTCCAAACCTCCCCAAACAGCTCCACCAACGGGGAACAAAATGTCCAAAAACAAAAATTTGAAGCCTTTTGGGGACACTCTCATTCAAACCACCATAGTATGAACCTTGAATTTCACCTGACCTTCCATGGTTGCAGCTCAGCAGTCCATATGAGCTGTCTCCCCCCATTCTTTTCATTGTTAAAATATGTTCCAGTCAGATTCCGAAGCCCTGGCAGATCATTTTGTACTTTATCCTAAACATGATCGGTGATCTCAGATGCTTTCTTCTACCTACATAACTAATGCTTATTAAGTTAGTCACATAATTTTAAGGGAAAAATCCACTTCTCTGGATCAAAGTTGCCTCACCTGTTAGAGGATTTGAAGACACCTGAGACCTAGTCCAGAGTTTTGGTCTGCTAAAACAGATAAAATATTCTAAGGATATTTCTGTGTTATGTTGTTGGAGTCAGGTCCCCGTTTTGCTCTTCTTTTCCTATTTTATTTCTTTGAGTAGTTCCTGTACATGCTGTCCATGGGCCTGGCCATGTAACTTGCTTGTCTAATAGAAGATAGGAAACATACTGTAGACAGTGCCTTGATAAATGCTTGTGTACTGGGGCTTGTTCTTTTCTTACTGCATCTTGGAATACAGTGGTCACCATCATGTGAATAATCCTGGGTTTATCTGTTGGAGACATAGGGCTTGCTCCCCAGACTTCCCCAGGCAACAGCCACCACTTAAACAAAATATAAGTGAGGTCACCTTGGGTCAACCAAGTCCCAGTCATACCACCTGCTGACTGTACCTAGATGAATGCTTCATGGAAGATAAATAGAAGGTCTGTGCAGTTGAACCCATCCTCCACTGCTGACCGAGAGGACCAGAAGCTAATAAACACTTGTGTCTAATCCATTCTTTCTTGATGGTTTGCCAAATAGTCAAGTGTGACTTGGTGAAATTCATTTGCCTTTAATTCTTCATTCTGTCTTCTTGGAGAAACAGAGCTTAGTGGCTACTAATGAGAAATTATCAGAGTGTAGGTATAAAAATAACATTTTTGTTATCAGAAATACCCCGCTACTCATAGCTGTTGTCTTTATTTCTTATTTGTGATTAATTTTTGTTGCCTACATCTTATCCGATGGAGAATGGTTCTTTCTCACACACAGGCTCAGAAATGAGCCTTGCACCTAATGAAACAGGACTTTCCTCCTCCTTCCACTGTGATTCCAGGTGAACTGGACGATCACAACTGCTGTTCTGTGTGTGTGTGTGTGTGTGTGTGTGTGTGTGTGTGTGCTTCCCAGGGGCTCCTCATCTGAAGCATCAGATGCGGTCCTCTGTGTCCCTGAAGAACTTGTATCCCATTCACAGCTGTGGAAAAGCAGAGGTGGGCTTTGGAGGAGCCCAGCAGAACTTTGACATTTGTAGGCAGCCCTGGCAGATGGCAGTTGCTAGGTGGAAATGCTCTGTGGCTTTGAGAGACTACCGGTCACAAGTGGTTTGGGGCCATATTGTTTAGAAAAGGACAGAGATAGTCATTGTTTTTAAGTCAGACTAAACCAAAACAGCTCCCACGCTGCAATCAGAGCCACTTGACATTATCCAGTTCATATACGATTCAGAATACGTTCTGCCTTTCTGACAGGGGCTGTTAATGTTTTATAGCTATATGGGATTTGAGAAAATGAGAAACATAATGACAAATAGACCTCAATATATTTTGGATCTCAAATATCCGTTCATGGGAACCAGTCACATTCTCCATCTCTCATGGAGTGTGGGCATGAAGCTCTTGCAGAATTTCTGTTTGGTGCAAAACAAATCAGTGTAAGTTCAAGGGCTGGGATTTACTTTGACTGCATTATGGATGGAAATGGAACTTGAAACATTCTGTCTTCAGTATTCTTTGGCATTTGGAACTGTGTTCCAGTGAGGAGCCCGGTGTAAGCACATAACTCGGCAATGTCGCAAGGATGGCAAATCTTTAACCATATCCAGCTGTCCAACTAAGTAGCTTCCAAAGGCCAGGAGGGACACAGAAGACCCCTGGCATCCCTGAACAAATCTGGATGACATGTAATGTTAGAAAGACTCTTCCATGGAACAGACAGTCTTTCATTTCCTCTTCTGCTTTGCACCCTTCAGTTCTGCTACAGCCCAACCTCTAGCTGTTTTATTTTTGTTTTCCATTCCAGTTGTTCTTCCTCTACCTAAGTCTTAAAAAAATTATTTTCATTGTTATGTTCCAACCTTTCATTTCTCATTTCTATGTTCTTTGAAAAAAGCTTCTCCCCATGTCTGTTTGGGAGTAATATTTTATTATTATTTCTACTTCGAGCCAGTTCTTTTTTCTCTATCAAAGAATGGCTGACAATTGAATGTAAAAATGAATAAAGGGCAGCAGGAATGAAAACAGTTCGAGAGGATTTGAAGATGGGGGTGGCTGTACCGAGCTGAGAGGGGTGGGCGAAAGCTGCTAGTGAGAGAGAAAAAGGTCTTCTAATACAAGTCCAAGTTTGCCAAGAAAGACTCTAATGGACACAGCAGAACCAACTAGGCAACAGCAAGGAAAATCCGGAGAAATTATACCCACGTCAGTAAAAACAGTCAAGGGGAGGTGAATCAACTCCGACTGGAAGGAGTTTCTGGGTAACTTGAGACAGAATTGGGTATGTAGTTGCAGAGCTTACAAGTAGAAAAGCATAACAGGGCAAGAATCACATATATACATGTACATCCATATATGCACATAGAGTTTGTAGACTATGTATATTTATTTATTTATTTATTTATTTATTTGGTCTTTTTGAGACAGGGTCTCCCTGTAGCCCCAGCTGTCCTGGAACTCACTCTGTAGACCAGGCTGGCCTTGAACTCGAAGAGATCCGCCTGCCTCTGCCTCCTGAGTGCTAGGATTAAAGGCGTGAGCCACCACGCTTGGCTCACATAGAGTTTATAGACTATGTATATTTATATATAGTCAGACTTCTCTCCTTCACAATCCACTACTTTGTGGTGGGAACAGTTGAATCAGATCCTCAATTTCATTACAGAAACTTTGGAGGCTGAGAGAAAACGAATGCATGAAAAGAGGTTAAGCTGATTTAACTAAGACTTGGTGAGGTCAGAGGAGGAAGAGGAGGAGGAAGAGGAGGAAGAGGAGAAGAGAGAGGAACAGTACAGAGTATTCAGGCATCAGGGAGATGTCAACGCAAGAAGAGGATGTGATACTATCAACTCTTTGGGGAAAAAGGGACGAAGAGAAAAGTGGACATTAAGAAATGCTTTTATTAGTATTTTTTAGAAAGATTAGGAAATATTAGAGTTATTTTTTAATGACATGATGGCTAGACTGGGTTTCTTTGAAAATTTGTCCAAGAAGGGCCTGAGAATTCATAACAGAAAGAAACAAATTTGGCCTACAATTCCATTTTCAAGGCTAGCTGCCACACCACAACATCAGATAGCATATTTGGAACATCTCACATCACAATATGGAACACAAGGAAGTATGGAGAAAGGATGGTATCTTTGGTTTAATGATCAAGCACAACTTGATGGTGTTTTAGGATTCTAAGTCACAGGACCGAATGTTCTCTGTAGGTAAAACAACCCCAAATTCCAGGAAGAATACTAAGGTGCCATCAATTTGTTTTCTCTTAGAGTCAAACTACTAATGGAATTTGAGAACAAATAGTCTATATGAGGAAAGTTATAGAACTCTCTGGTAAGGGAGAAAAGAAGGCAGAGAGAGATGGAAGTTGAAGTTGTTACCTGAAGAAAATGTATATGTGCAAATTGGTGAGATTCCTGGATATGCACCTGTCAAGACAGGGGAACTCACAGAGGCTGAAATTCACACACATACCCATAGACTTTAAAAACATCTAAATTATTTGGATAAGGGACTTCACTGGTGATGTTTGTCACTTACATCCACCTCTGGGCCAGGCACTGTCTGGAAGGACATGAGAACAGAGATGTACGAGGGTAGGAACAATGGGGTTGGTAGCCAATACCTACTGGGACAGGTGTCATCTACCTACACAGGGTCATAAAGCGGGTATGTATAGGAGTGGAAGGTAAGCTTGATGGGAGGGGTGCTGGCACTTGGTCCCAGCTGTAAAGATTTAGTAGTCAGAAGTCATGATGGTGTTGTTAATAAAGATGCCAGGAAATCCCTTGTGGATAATCTCCAATAGACACTCTACTAGTGTGTGAATGATCCAGGGATTCACAAGTGGGTCTTGAAGGGACAGAAGTCCTGGGGAAGCTGTGATGTTTCCTGGGAAATGAAAGCTTGTGCACTACAAGACAATTCATGGCCATGGTTCATTGTTAGGTACTCCCATGCTTGATTTTCTTCTCTTATTTTTTCCATAGACATCACCCCCCCCCCGTGGAGGTGGAAAGATGAGGGGTTCAACTGCAGACACCCCTCATTTCCTTGTTTTCTTCCCTAGTCCCTCATCCCTGTCTGTTCTTTGTACAGAAAGGTGGGGACACAGCGGGGGGAGGTAAGCGACAGGAGCTGGCATCGCACTAGACCTGGCAAACTGCTTTGTGCTATGACGTGCTCCCCAACTATCTGGGTGAGACAGGCTTCATTTGGCATTTTTTTTGTAGAGTGCACACCCCCCCCAAGAAAAAAACAACTGGAGAAGGATCTGTCTGTTGGGGCGAGGCTCACAAAAGGCCCAAGGACCAGTTTACATTTCACGCCTGCATTTAATTTTTCGAAGATTGCCATCTATCTTGGTTTTCTGGAATGTGAAAAGTTTGATTTTTCTATTTTTTTCTTTTCTCTATTCAACTTCCTTGTCTAAGTCAGACCTTCTCAGACTGTACCCAGCCAGAGTGTTCATGGGGGCAAAGGCCACCCACTGCCACCCTCCAGTTTTTAAAGGCAGGCAGTTCCATAAACCCTATCAGGCATCATACTCCCTTACACGGGCTTCAGAAATTACTGTCCCTGGAGCTTTGGATGTGGCTGAAGGGATGCACACAATGGGCTGCAGAAACTTCTGTGGAGACCCAGAAGGCAGGCGTGGCTTACTTCCCTGGCTATTTCAGAAGAAGTTTGAAAAACATGTACAGCATTTACAGACTCTAGAAGAAAGTCCTTCCTTAGGTCTATTCAAAATCTCTATTTGTGCAATTTAACAATCAGCATGCTCCCAAAGACAGATTTTTCCAACACAGTAGAACACTAGACACAAGTACGAAAAGAATCATGTTTACATTAGTAAACTTTTTTTTTTTTTGTCTTTAGTAAACTTTTAAGAAGCCCTGATGACAGTACATGGTGAAGACTGTTAGGTCTGGGCTTCCCAGAATTCCAAGGGAAACACAGATGTCCACTTCCTCCAGAGGCTGTCAGTCTTCTGACCTCTTCCCCTGTACCTGAGGTCTCACCCCATGGTTATAAGTGGGTGGGCTCCAGTTGCCATCTTGTTCCTGCCCCTGCCCCTGCTGCCCCTGCTCCTGTAACACCACATGTCTGCAGGTGGCCTGCTCTGGCAGTTCCAAATGGGAGTAACTCATGTTCCCAGACTGACTTAAGTCTCATGTGCCTTTTTTATCCGGGGCTTCGTGCCTTTATAACCTAATAAAGACAACATGTGAAAATCTAATTTTAAGGTCAGCGACTGCAGATACTACAACGTTGGGAAGAATCTTAAAAAAAAACAAAAACAAACCCAATACCACAAATCCATATTCTCAGTGGAGACATAATTAAAAAATCATTCCAAAGTAACATTTTATATATTTGGGTACATTTTGCTTAATGTGCACTAAATGCAGAACAAACAAACCCTACTTCACAAACAAGTCAAAAAAAAAACCAATCTGAGCCTCACTTTGGGCCACTGCATATAAACCTGAGCTTCCAGAAATTGACCTCGTGGGAGGAAGTTACAGAAATTTATTCAGAGCATAATCTTGGCAATGCTCTCTTAAGTCACAACTTTGAAAGCAATGAGGTTCCACAGTGCCCGGCTCAAAACTATTTTCCTTCCCATAGGTTTGGGGAAATCTGCCAGGCTTAATCCTTCCCATTTGGGTTCTGTATTTGAATCTAGATACCCCAGTATCCTTTTCAAGCCTGGCTCTGATGGAACAAATAAATAAATAAAGAAATAAAAAGCCATCTAGAAAGGAAGTCAAAACAGATTGGAAATCCTCCAAATTGCTAACTTAGTGGCCCACTTGTCAACTGAGGTGCCATTTCAGGACAGGGTTCAAAGGTATCACTGCTGTTTGTGATCAGTTGTACTTTTGTTGGACAACGTATGCTAATACTTGCTGTAATTCCGTCTCTTGGGGGTGGAGATGGTTTAGGATGAGAGGCCCAGGTCTGTTTCTCTCTGGAACGAAGCACTTAGTCTTTGGTGGAAACAAAACATGTCATTAGTCACTGCTATCTTGGCTGAAAAATGGAGTTTTCAGAGTTTGCCTTGTGCATGCGAGCTATTCATTTGCAGTCAGGTACACATGATTTGTGTCTCATTTATCTATGAGGAAATGCTCTGTAAATGGGCTTAGGCCTGGAGTTTTCAATGGGCTGGCCAAACAAACATCCAGCCTTTTATCTTCCAGTCTGTGGGCATCAGCATTAATGTGGGGCTGCTATTAGCGGGAGTTGCCTTGCAGACAGAAGCTTAGAAACTAAGGCCCATTGTTGTGTGAATCACCCAGCAGTGACCCAGAAAGCAACTCAGGAGGGCTTGCCCCTCCCCAGGATGCAAATGGACCTGGGAGGAGGCTGGGGAGGAGGAGGAGGAGTGGGTTCATGTTGTCAAGTTTGCCAGCTTCTCTGCTTCCCTGACAAGTTCAGCCACTGTAAGATCTACATCAGATTTCCCCTTCTGTGCTCTGTGTGGAGAGCAGGCTCCCTTGGGATAGAAAATTTGAGTTGCATTTGGGGTTCCCTCTGGGGATAAAGACCAGGAAAGCAAGGCTGGGAGGAGGAAGATGAAAACAGCCCTGAAGCAAAAGTACCATGGAATTCAAGGAATAGCTCCTGTTTTCCTAGAGCTCTGGGCTACTCCTGGCTTCTTGGGATTCATAGGCACAGGCATGTGTGCGACCCACAATAACCTGACAGAGATGTGCTCTGAATAGAAAATGCATGCCGGTTCAGAAGACCAGGATGGAAAGAAGAACGTAAATATCTCACTAACATAAATTTAGATGGGTATCATGTTGAAATGAAGATATTTTGAGAAATTCAATATAGATTATATATGTGTTTAAATGACAGTATTTTGGAGATATTGGGTTAAATGGAATGCTTTATCAAAATCACTGTGTCTTGATTTTTAAAATATAGAAAGGACAAGATAACCCATCTGATTCCCTTTGTGTGTTTTTTAGTGTTCAGTGTTTATCTTGATGAATTCAGAGAGGAATTTGACTAGGACAGTGACCCAAATTCCCCTTTTGAGAAATATAGTCAGAATTTATGGCAAGAGTCTTGAAGGAGAGTGAAAAGAGTTGGGTTTAGAACATAGAAATCCAACAGTTTTAACTTCAAGCCAGAGCTACCTTTGTCCCATTTCCCAATTTAATTGCAATTTCTTTAAAGTGAACTCAGTGGTTGTTGCTGAAATATTCCTGGGCACTGCACTGAAGCCCGTTCCACCATCACAACCGCACTCCTCCCACGGTCTTGAAGGAGCCACTGTGCAGAGAAGGGTGGAAAATTCCACAGTCAGGGGCTGGTCAGATGATTTTTTTTTTTTTTTTTTTTTTTTTGGTCTGGGCAATGTCAGGCTTTCTGTTTGTCCTTGACTTAGCTGTTTGCACACTCTGGGTCTCACTTTCTCATTTATTAAACATTCTAATATTTGACTTGCTGACTCTGTCACATTGAAATGTGGATCAAATGAGTTACTGGGGATCGGAGTGTATTTAGAAATTACTAAATGGCTTTAAATGAACATGTTGTTAATAATTCTCAAGAGTTCTGGTCCAGGAGCAGAGAGACTTTACTTCTTAGGAGGTGACAAGGAATAAAAAATCACCTGTGCCCAGCCTGTCAGCTTGCCACCCTGTGACTCCAACCAGGCCTGGAACTTGGGCCT
Organism: Rhizomys pruinosus; assembly: GCA_009823505.1. Classification (NCBI taxonomy): domain Eukaryota; kingdom Metazoa; phylum Chordata; class Mammalia; order Rodentia; family Spalacidae; genus Rhizomys; species Rhizomys pruinosus. The sequence goes on from VZQC01006589.1 coordinate 8,414,091, forward strand.
CACATCAGGACTGGCAAGATCGGAGAGGAGACGTCTGAGTTTCCTTCCTTCCTTCCTTCCTTCCTTCCTTCCTTCCTTCCTTCCTTCCTTCCTTCCTTCCTTCTTCCGTCTCTTCCCTCCCTCCCTCCCTCCCCCTCCCTCTCTCTCTCTCTCTCTCTCTCTCTCTCTCTCTCTCTCTCTTTCTTTCTTTCTTTCTTTCCTTCTTCTTTTCTTTCTTTTCTGTCTTTCTTACTTTTCTTTCTTTCGTCTTTTGAGACAGGGTTTCCCTATAGCCCAGCTGGCCTGGAACTCACTCTGTAGACCAGGCTGGCCTTGAACTCACAGAGATCCACATGCCTCTGCCTCCCAAGTGCCAGGATTAAAGGTGTGGGCCACCATGCCCGGTTTAAAGGTGGTTCTTAGCTGCCATGTGGGTGCTGGGAATCGAACCTGGGTCTTCTGCAAGAGCAGTCAGTGCTCTTAACTGCTGAGCCATCTCTCCAGCCCCAAGGATAATTAGGACAACACACACACACACACACACACACACACACACACACAAGACATACGTGCACGCATTTGAGTGTATATTATGTGCTCCTATATGAAGGTGCCTGGGAGAGCCAGAAGAGGGGATCAGATTGCTAGAACTGGACTTGCAGGCAGCTGGGAGCTACCTGATGTAGGTGCTGGGACCTCTGCAAGAGCAGCAAGTGCTCTTAACCACTGAGGCATCTCCTTAGCCCCATCTTCTGAGTTTTGAAGTCCATAAGAATCTCATCTCTTAATGTGAAAAATGAGAGGCTACCTTTCACTGTCACCTGCTTTGTAAAGAGCCTTTGCTAAAATGACACATTTGCAACCAAAAGAGAGGCTTTTCAATAACAGAGACTGAAGACCAGAGCAGTCGATGGGATGGGATATCTTTTATTGATCTGGTGCCTCTCTTTAGCAAGGCTTGCTCTGGTCACATAGTGCATAAGGAAAAGGAGAAAAGCTGTCCCTATAGATCTTTTGAATGAGGGGACTCTAAAGGCTTTTAGAGTATATGGCAGTTACAGAAGAGGAAAAGAGAAAAAGCAATATTACCTGGAAATATTCCTAACTCCATCAGATCTGGGTTGGAGGCATTGTTTAATGTCTTGTAAAACCCTCAATCTCTCATTTTTTCTCTGGTCTGGGAGTATGCTTTTGAAAACACATTGTAGTATCAGGACCACAAGATGTAGGTTCTTGTCTCAGCCCTATCTATCCACTTTAAACCATACAATACAGCACCATCCATCACTGTCAGCATGCCCTAGGTGCATCCTAACAGTAGAGAACTTCCCTTCACTCTTCCAAAATAAAATGATAAATCACCCACTTTGAGATTCAATTAGCTACTTGTCTCAGTCACCTTGGAAGACTAGCAGTTCGTAATGCCAGCTAGATAGTAATAACCTCACATACCATCCACTAACCCTAATGAGAGGCCAGTCAAGTGCTAGATGTTTAAACTCTCTGATAAATATGAGCCTAGGAGACGTGCATGTCATACTTATTAGGAATTGGCAACAAGTAAGCTATCATATACACATATACATGAATTTTCTTCCTAGGAATTAGAACTTATCTATTTGGCACTTGATTAAAAAATAGTTTCAACAGAAACATTTCCAAATCCATCAGAATATAGAGTTGAAATCAACCTGTTTTATTTAAAGGCAGAGAGTTCTCTTTATGATGTTCAATTAATACATAGTTATGAAACTGGAGGGTCTCAAAGGAGATTTTTGGTGCATACAAAGACCTCAAGGTACTCTGTTGATGAATCTTTCTAATGCCTTTTATTTTTATCTTCCTTATCTCCAAGGAAGATTTTATTCATTTGTTCAGTGGATATTTCTCGATGGCCTACTTGGTGCAAGTTGTGTGATCCCATGGCTATAGCAAGATGAATGAGAGCAAGTTTCTGATCTCTGGGCCATTATTGTGTGGTACAGACCACTTTCAAAAGTTATATTTCAGTAGAGGAAAACATAACCACATATGCATATATTGGCAACATTCATTTTTGGTAATTCAGTGATCCAGGTGAGATAAATAAGTTTTCAATTAGTGTTATTAATGGTATTATTACTAATATTTCAATGAACTATCAGATGATTGGGTGCATCAGATAATAAAATCCTCATATAAATGAAATAGCATCATGGTTGTTTATTAACAAGGATTTTAACCTTGTGGTAACAAACCAGCTTCCAGCCATAATATCTGAGCGCTGTGTTAAACTGTAGGGGTCTATGTTTGTTGTCATGAAGCCTTTTAGATTACAGTAATGTCTTGGAGAGTCTGTCATCATGGGCACAGGATGGGAGATAAAAAGACTCTTGTGTGGAAATGAGGAAACCTACTATGAAACTTTAGCTCTGTTATTCATTTCTTGGAGCAGGTGAGGAGATTGTAGTTGTGTGAACAGGATTTCACCCAGCTCCTCAGTTATGTAGTGCTCCTCTCTACAACTTTTACCTCGTCATTACTTCTGTAGTCCTAGTCATCTGATCAGAGGACCTGTCCACTGACTCAGTTCACTCAGGCCACAAATGGGGCAGCAGAGGTTGTCAAGCTTTCGTAATCTGTCCGTGGCCAGGCTCTTCAATGTTATAATAGATTGTGAACATGGGCATGATGCTTAACTCATGCCTGTTTTTAGAGTTCCCTATGCAATGGGACTTTTCAGGTCCTTCCGTTTAGAATTCCCCTAGTATCAGAGCAGATCTTACTTGCTTTGGTATTCACTCCATGATAGAATCTAGATGTGATGGTGTACCAGTTATGAGGCTAGGCATCAAGAGATTTGTTTTCCATGGGATTTATTTATTTATTTATTTTTGAGAGTGTCTCCCTGTCGTTTCTCATCCTTCCTGGAAGTGGCTATGTAGACCAGGTTGGCCTGGATCTCACAGAGGTTTGTTTGCCTGACTCTGCCTTTTAAGTGCTGGGATTAAAGAGGTGCACCACTATGCCCCAATGTCTTTGGATCTTAAATAAGTTGGGACAGCCTACTGGAAGGAACAGAGTTGAGTTCATTCAAATATCTCAGTTAAGGCTCCCGCTCCCTAAATGTTAAGAGTCTTGGCTGATATAGGTAAAGTTGCCTATTTGACCCAGAGCTGCCCACAAATATATAAGGAAGCCACCCAGTTGAGCTTGGTTTAAATTATTGACATGCAGAAGAGTTAGCTAAAGAAGTCATGGTTTGAAGCCATCAAGTTTTGGGATAGTTTGTTGTGCAGCAATAACTATCTGATACATGTGCAAATCTCCCTAGATTTCAGCCACTCAGGCCTTCTTTCTACTCCTAAAACACACTGAATTTTTCTCTCCAAGGGGCCTTGCCACTTCTGCGTGGATTGCTCTTCCCTCAGAAATTTGCATGTTTAGCTCTTTTTCTATGATTCATGTCTTAGCTTAAATACCGACTCTCTAGAGAGGCCCTTCCCGGCCATCTTCCTAGTTAAACCACATAGCTCTCCTCTATCACATCTACTCTGTAGAGCATTTGCTATTTCTTGACATATCCTCTTTTCTACCTAATGAATTTGGGATATTATCTATTTCACCTAATTCAAATATAAGCACTATGGAATCGGGGAGTCAGCTGCAACACCTGGGCCCTATAACTGCTGATACACAGGAAATTCAGCAAAACGGTGAAGGGACAGATGGCCTCCAGCTTGCTGCAGTTCAGCAGAAGGCACATAAGACACTAGGGGTTTTCACTCCCAGGAGTAGCAAGGATCTCAGAGCCCTCACCCAGCTGTCTTTCAGGCTTGTCCTGCCACCAGGACATCTCATTTGGGCCACACTAGGCTGCCCATGGATAGTGGCCCCCAACTGGGTTATTCACTTCAGAATGGCCTTTTCCACACTCGCCTTTATCCCTCAAGACTCTCAGCTCCAATTTCATCCCCTGTCTCTATTCCTCCCTGGTCATTAAGGAGAGTTAATTATTCTTTTTTTTTTTTTGTCATTTTGAGACAGGGTCTCCCTTTAGTCCCAGCTGGCCTGGAGCTCGCTATGTAGAGCAGGCTGGCTTGAACTCACAGAGATCCACCTGCCTCTGCCTCCCAAATGCTAGGATTAAAGGTGTGTGTCACCATGCCCGGCCTAAGACTTAATTATTCTTTACCTATGGTTTCAAAGTTCATAAATGTTTTTAAATTGATCAGCGACTATCTTTATTTGACTTTGCATTTTCAGTGCTTAGCCAGAAGTATATATCCAGATGAAACTGTGAAATGGAATAGGCTAAAATCACTAAAATAACTTCATGGTAAAGGAAATTATAATCTAAAAGATGGAACAAGCTTGCAACTTCACATGGTTGCTACTCACTCTCGTTTGTAGGATGCCTTAACTAGGTAAGATAGTAAAATAAATTCACATCTCATATAAACTCTCGTGGAGAGAATTAATATGTCAACCACATCCAGACTATTTTTCCTTCCAAATTAGTTACCTAAGAGATACAAGACATTTGGATTTTAGAGCTTTTCTAAGTGCCAATACACTTTCAGGAGGGTTTTTTTCCCCCGCCTTTAAGACTTATGGCAAAAGAGTTATAAGTAAGTCTAGCATCAATTGTTTCAGGAGAACTTACCAAAGCTGAAAGACTTTCTACATACTTCACTACATACATACATAGGACATAAAGAAGATTTCTGGTATCACTAAGAAAGTATTTTTATTAATAAACTCAATGGTCTAACCAGGACTCTGCTCAGATGGAGTGACAGGGAGAAGTGGAGGCCGGGTGGGAGACCCAGGGACTATTCCTGGGGAGTGGTGCCCCTCTCTTATCTGCCATTAATTTCCCATCTACACAAGCCCAGCCAGAAGTTTACACATGGACTCCTTCAAACTCAAAGACAATAGGTTCACTTGGAACCTCCGCTGCCACTAGATACAAGTCATTTCCTGCCTGGAGCCATGTGTTGTTAGAGGATTCAAATGGCTCTTTTTGGGCAACCTCAGCCTTTTCCTCCAGTGGGCATGGAGCTCCCTCACTGAAGGGCTTATTTGTAAGAATTATTTTCTCACAGACCACATACTCAGTGCTGAATCAGAAACAAATCATTTTAACATAACCATTTATTTACAAACCCAAAGACAACTGAGGAGCTAAAGCTGTTCTCATAAACTTTGTACAAATTGCATTGCCAATACCCTAGGTAATGGGAAATGCGGCTGCATTGTCCATATAATTATGTTTGAGAAAGCCCTATAAAAACAGTTCATCCTAATACATCCAGTGATTAGCAGCCAAATGCTATTCATGCAAATTCTGCCCTTATTTTGGAAGCAAAACATTTGGAGAAAAATGTCCAGCTAAGAAAAAAGTGTGACATTCACATTGAGAGTACCTAGCAGTGACAAAATGCAACATGCTCAACTTAATTACAGTACTATTCTTCCTGATGTTTGCATGTACGGCTCAGTGCTAAACCTGCTGCAGTTTGATTAATTACCCATTCAGTTATTTAATAGATCTTTTTGCTCATTTATTTACTTAACACAGCTTTAATGAGGGCCTACTTTTAGGAAGCCACATTAAATGGCATAGATGAATAAAATAAGATAATAAATATATAAATAAGAATAAATAAAAATAAGCCAGTAGTTCATGTTTATTACATCTTTAAGCTTTGTTACCTGAAAACATACTGATTGGACTATGTATTTCTAATTTTTCTAACTGAAATTTCATAATGACCTTTTGAAGAATGCAGTTTTTGCCCATTTTAAAGCTGAGAGAACAACACATTCTCATATGTAGAAGCTAAAAAAATTATCAATCTGAATGTAGAGCAGTGATTTCTACAGGTTAAGAAAAGTTTGGGGAGGGCATATAACAAAAGTTCTAGCAGAGCGCAAGACGGAGGCCCATAATTATAGTAATTACAGCTACTCTCTAATTCCAGCTGCTAAGGAGGCTGAACCAGAAATATCACAAGTTCAAGTCTCCCCCATCCCCCGGGCTTCAGAATGAGTCCAAGGCCACCCTGGGCCTATCTCAAGCTAAAAATTAAAAAAAAAAAAAAAAAAAACCAGGCTGGAGATGTAGCTCAGTGGTGGAGTGCTTTCCCAGCAGGTGTGAGGTCCTGGACTCAAGCCCCAGGACTGGGGTTGGGATGGTGGCAGTAGGGACTAAGTTCTAAGGTTTATGGTGAATTAGAAGAGAGTTCAGAAGGTCCAAATGAAAAGAATTGGTAAGGAGATAGAGATACTCACTTCTTGAGTTGACCAGTATACTTTGTATATGCATGTACAATAATCTGTGTAAATATATGAATATGTACAATTATGACATGTGAATTAAAGATAAGAAAAGATTTACATGACAAGTTTAGCCATGTGGCTTTGAACCAGATGGTGTCGAGCCTTCCCTTCATCCCAGAAGCACTGCCTTTTCCTTACCTACCCCGCCCTTTCTGGATTTAGCTCTATCAGAGTATTTCTCAACACATGTCCTTTCAGCAGACTTGTTTAGATGCCCCATAAAGATGTTTTCTTGTTGCAAGAAGCTTACTTTATTCTACTTTTTGTAAATGAAAAAGAATGTTTTATGCTTAAAATGCCACTGGTCTTAGAATAGAAAGACATGGGCTTAATATTGTTTATAAAAGTAGTTCCCCAAGTCCCTGGACCATGGAAACATTTTTCTCGCTTAATACATATTAATAAGCACACGCTGGAAAGTGATGTTTTGGTATAATTGTTTTTCAACGGAGCAGAAACTGTACTCCCTCTTAGAACCTCCTGGATCCCCACAGGTAGGAAGTGGAAAGGCAGTAGCAGGGAAAGGAGACTGAGGAACAAGCACGTCTGGTGGAGCTGTAGTACATGCAGGTGAGCTGTAGTACATGTGGGCGGACTAAATTATGACCCTGACTGAGGCAGAAACAAACATAGCAGAACAAAACACAACAGGTAGCCAGGAAAGGCAGAGTAGAATGACTTTCTACTGTTCCTAATCACTATAAGGTCTGGGTATACCAGGTACTGTTCCCAATGTCTTCTTTTGAATTAAAAAAAAAAACAAAACTTTTTTATTACATTTATCTGGGGTGTGTGTGTGTGTGTGTGTGTGTGTGTGTGTGTGTGTCTGGCATGGTATACATGTGGAGGTCAGAGGACAACTTGTGGAAGTCAACTTTCTCCTTCCACTTTGTGGGTTCTGGGCATTGAATTCAGATCCTCAGCCTTGGTAGCAAGCATGTTTACTTGCTGAACCATCTATTCAGCCCAACCTATCTTTTTTAAGCCAAACCAAACCAAACCAAACCAAACCAAACCAAGCCAAACCAAACCAAACCAAGCCAAACCAAACCAAACCAAACCACCAAACCAAACCAAGCCAAACCAAACCAAACCAAACCAAGCCAAACCAAGCCAAGCCAAACCAAACCAAACCACCAAACCAAACCAAACTAAACCAAACCAAACCAAACCACCAAACCAAACCAAGCCAAACCAAACCAAACCAAACCAAACCTTGCTGTTTATCAGCATTGTGAGAAATTCTGATCATAACAGCCATGTTTTACTGAGTGCTATGTACCAGACTATATTTCAAGGGTGTCACACATATTAACTAATTTAATGCTCACATGACTCTCTGTGTTTTGTGAATGGGTAAACTGAGTCACTGAGGATCTTGGTTGCACATGGTCATATAACTAAGGATCGAGTTGCTTAAGAGCTCAGAAGTAGTGAATACACCACTGAGGTCACAACTTAAAAGAATGTGTGGGTTGACTAAAACACACAAACACAGCAGCGATTCCATGTTGAGGTCTGTGATCCATTTGGAGTTGATTTTTGTACAGGGTGAGAGGCAGGGGTTTCATTTTATTCTTCTCCAAATGGTGATCCAGTTTTGCCAGCACCATTTGCTGAAGATGCTGTCTTTCCTCCATTGAGTCTTTTTGACCCCTTTGTCAAATATGAGGTGGCTGAAATTGTATGTACAATTTTTTTTTTAAGGGCTGGTGTTTCTTGAAGTTCTGGGTCAAGCAGAGGCAGTTTTTGAAGGGAGATCAGGAAAATATGTGAGTAAAAAAATCTTGTCTAGGGGCTGGAGAGATGGCCCATGGTTAAGGGCACTGGCTGCTCTTCCCACGGACCTGCACTTACCACTGAGTACACAAGAAGGCACAACATTTATGCAAATAAAATAAGGGGAGTCCCTTAACGGGCCCTAGAATTAACCTACCACTCATTTTCAGACTTTGTAATTTGGGTATATGGATGGAGGGTATGTATGCATATTTTAGAATGATATAAAATTAAAAGGAAAATGTGAATTTATAAACATGTTTTGGAATTAACATAGTTTATTTTCAGATGTCATAATTTTGGTATATGTGTGACATATATATATATATATATATGCATATTTTAGAGCAATGCAAATTGGAAGGAACAACAACAAAAGGACTTAGTCAAAGAACTAACTGAAACAGTAAACTCCCAAAACAATTACTCTCTGCATAGAAAATCTTTAAAAAGACTGAGAAAAAGATGCAAGACATGTATGGCAGAATGCATGAACTGGGGTGGGGTCAGGGGCATGGGAAGGGGAGTGACTCTAAATTGGACTGAGAAATGTATGAAATGTACAAAACTTCAATAAAAATATTTAATAAGAAATAAAAAATAAAAAGTAAATAATCTTGTCTGTATTTAAAATGTTTTGATTTACTTATTTTTATTTTATGTGCATAAGTGCTATGCCTGCATGTATGTAAGTACACTCATGTACAGTACCTGGATGTATGTAAGTGCACTCATGTACAGTACCTGCATGTATGTAAGTACACTCATGTACAGTACCTGCGGAGGACAGAAGAGGACAGTGGATCCTCGGGAACTAGAGTTATGGACTGCTGTTAGTCACAATGTGGGAGCTTACTTTGAACCCCCGTCTTCTTCAATAGCAGCCAGTGCTATTAATGGCTGAGCCATCTCTCCAACCCTCTTGTCTATATTTTTAACTTTGTATCTGTATAGACTTAATCTCTTAGGTCCTGGTTGTAGATAAATGTGGGAGATTGTTCAGTTTGAGAATTTCTAACAAATTGTCCAAAAAATTCTCTCTCTCTCTCTCTCTCTCTCTCTCTCTCACACACACAAACACACGTGCACGAGCACTTTCATATTATATAGGACAATGAATAACCACCATATTTCAAACTTCCTGACTGAAATTAAAACAGCTAAGCTACTCCATTGGAAGCAATTTGTAACTTGTTAATAAGCAACAAACAGAGAATGTACATGAAAACATTTATTATATATGACATTTTAAATATTTTATTTATTATTTTTATTTTATGTGTATGAGGATATTGCCTGCATATATATAAGTGCACCCTTGTTCTGCAATGTCTGCATAGGCCAGAAGAGGGTGTCAGATTCCCTGGAACTAGAGTTAGCTGCTATGTGGGTGCTGGGAATGGAACTCAGGTCCTCTGCAAAAGTGAGCAGTGCTTTTAACTGAGCCATCTCTCCATCCCATAATGATGATTTAAAAGGTCATAAACAGAACTGGGCTTTATTGAAACAAAAGGGGGCACTTTTCCCTTAAAATATTAGTCTATTTTATGATTTGTGTTTTTTTAAATTTTTTTAATTTATTATTTTATGTGTATGAATGTACTGTCTGCATGTAGGTCTGTGCACCCATGTCGTGCAATGATGCGGAGGTCAGAAGAGGGTGTTGGATTCCCCTGGAACTGGAGTTAAAGATAGTTCTTAGCTGCCATGTGGGTGCTGGGAATCGAACTCTGGTCCTCTGCAAGAGCAGAGCCATTTCTCCAGTCCCCATGATTTATGTTTTATGATAGCATTTACTTCAATTCATCCAGAGAAAAAGGGGACCTCAAATATAAAATGATGCTCTATTTTCCCCAAAAGAAATACATTCAAATATCTTCTGGGCAAGGTGAATAAAAAAAGCTTTTTGAATACAGATGAAACAGTCAGATATGCCCATATGAAAATTAATTTATTTTGTCTGAGACCACCTATACTGAGAGCTGATCTGAAATCATTGCTTATTCACTCTCTTGGTGTATGACATTTATCCACACTCTTTTCCAGGTCTTGTGACATCAGGGTCCCTCCTCTTCCTTTGAGCTGCATTTTTAATTGTCACCTTTGAAATTATCCAAGATTCGCCACATTTTGAATCCATATATGTTGTCAGTGGTAAATTTTTTTCCAAACTCTTGAATTCCTGTTCTATAATTCATAACATCAAATAGCTTTTCTATTTTCTTTTCATCTATAAGTCATGGTCTGCATACTGAATCTTGCTTTTTAAATGGATTTTTAAAGGCTTGTTTACAAAGACACCCTTTACATATGAGGCCTTGTCCCAAGCAATGAGATGATGCCTGAGGTCTTTCTCTGGATCTTTTTCTTACTTCACTGGATCACTTTTTGGAACAAGTGTTCCAAATTATCACTTATTAAGGCTGTTTAAGGAAGATATGTCTCTCCTAAACAGAGCTCTATTTCAAATAAAACTTTGAGAACACTTAGCATTTTAAGAAGTCAGTAAGACCTTACCTTTGTGGGAATGACTGTTATTAATGGATATAATCTGGATTTTTAATTAACCTCAGCAAAACCCTGTGTTCTTGTGTCTTGTTTCCCTGGCAACCTTGATTTGGCACTCCACCCAAAAAGATAAAAGAATGAAGGAATATGGGTATGCTTGAGAATTAACATGCTGAAACTCTGAAAAGCAGCACTCATCTCCAGTGAAAACAGTGGAGATTGGGAAAGATGTGTGAGGTTGGGTGAATGATACATTTTAGAACCAGGAATGAAAAGACTGGATGTTAGTTGAGATTAGGGTGGAGCCACCCCTGTACTTCCCCAAGTGATGCTGGAGAAAACATTTTGAATAAAATTATGGTTGGGCTGGGGCCCTGGGCACAGCTGTAGAAACAAAGTTCTAACAAGAGGGTTCCATCAGCACACTTCCAGGAGACAGACTGTCACAAGCGCTGTCTTGGGTAAAGAGTCCTTGAGTTCAGGCCCACTCTTAAAAACTAAATTTAAGAATTAGACTTTTATTTGTTCAGGTGATCATAATGTCAGTGTATTAACACTGGACACCTTAACCCATTCCTTTCTGAGAATAATTTTGGCAAAGACTTAACTTGCATTTAGAAAAAATAAATATTTGTTGGATTATTACGAATATTGTTTAAAATCCTTGTCTTCATTATTAGCTGAAATAACACAAAAGTGAGAAAAAGAGAAATGAAGAAAATGAAAATACTCTGTTACAAGACATAAAATTCAACATTCTCTGAATGTTGCATGCAGACACGAGGTGAACAGAATTGAAATCTCACCCTCCAAGTGTCTGTGGAAATGACTAAAAGGGCAGAGGGAGAAACCTGCACCTTAACTGTAAGTGAAAGATGTGCTCAATTTAAACTCATATTTCCCCCACACTCAGTGCAGGCAGCCAGGGACCTCTCCATAGGGCCTGTCACTCAGCCCGCCAAGCCCTGCAGAGATTAATCTTAATCTCATCAGTCCACTTAGAAGCAGGCAACCACCACAGTGCAGACGCTGGGCTGTGAGAATCACAGATGGCTCTGCTGGGAACAGGCTGTGGATGTCTGAGAAGGGCAGCTGGACCTGCTGGAGCATGAGGACCCTGCTGAGTCTAACCCAGGGCCTCCTGCAGAGCAGGAGGAAGGAAGAGGTAGATTGCTCTGACCATCCCTTCCCTGGACCTCCACAGAGGTGACATCAAACCAGGGCGAATCATAAATTCTCACTTTCACTCCATTCTTTGAGCCTGATGGATGCAGGCAGCAGTCTCCCGGGTTACCTATAGGGAGATAACACAGGGAGCCCAGACACTGTAGGAGGCTGGGTCATTTTTCCAGGGTCAGAGCTGATGTTTTCCACAAAAGCAGATTTAAGGCAACCATGGAGAAGGGGAGGGACTCCCTACCCCCCACCCCCGACCCCAGGGAAATTTGTGCATAAGGCCGAGTTTCCTAGAGGAAACACTGAATCATGAATCTCCAAACTGCTGCATGAGAAGAATGCTGAATTATGAGGATTAGCAAAGGAGAGGTGAATTTGAGAGATTCTTCCAGAATGCAAAGGAGAGGATGAGATATATTGTGAAAGGAAATTAGAAGAATCATTTAAGATAGCTAGTATTGCGCTAATGTTCCATGTTTGGAAATGTATGGAATTTTAATCAAAGATCCTATAGGACTTAGTTTGAAACAGGGTGAAGTTATTGCAGAGCTCTTCTGAAATAAGAAATGTATAAGGAAAGACAGAGGTAGCTGGTGAATGCAATTGTAATAAAGGAAGACTGGTGGGTATGAATGCATAGGCAGAGTCACTACAATTGAGAGACTAGTACGAGAAAAGACTTAATAAAACAGACGGTACCCCAGAAGCTGATCCTCATGTTGAGCAAAACATGTATTGACAATTAGAGGCTATTTGAGGCTGGAGAGATGGCTCAGGGTTTAAGAGTATGTGCTGATCTTGAGTTCAGTTCCCAGCGCCCGTGTCAGGAGGCTAAGCATTGCCTGTGACTCCAGCTCCAGGGAACTGATGCCTCTGTCCTTCGCGGGCATTCGCTCTGACGTGCACACCACCCCACACAGACACAATGCATACGCACAATATTGAAAATAATAAAAGTCTTAAGAATAATTTGAAGGTGTTCATAGCGAACATCAAAACGAATCCTGACTTGTTAAAATGATCATGCGTTAAAACACAATTTGAGATAATTAAGAAAGTACCTGATCTCCATGTGGAAAAAGTCTTTCTGGAAAAAAAAGAATGTGAAGACTATAGAAAAAAGGGAAACAGACATTGCGTATAAAAGTGATGAGTATGTCTAAGGTATCAATGCTACCTTGAATAGTGGGGATTATTTGTAGGGCATGTTTTGGGCCTCAGGCTAATACACACAAATACCGAATTTCAGACAAGTGGAGGAAGAAGCAAGCCAAGGACAGGCAATTAACAAACAGAGGGCCAACTGTGCAACTAGATGGAGAAAAACATCTACCAGAAAAGTCTCCTCCTGAGAGGGGTGGATGATTGACTAAGCCACCTGCTCACAGGGAGTTTGTCTGCAAGGCTGTGAAGAAGATGCGTTCTGGCACTGGGAGCTTAGAAAGCACAGCTCATCTCCATGGAGTCTGATTAAAGAAAGATTATTTTAAATCATTTTCTAGCTAGCCTAAGAATAAATGGCGACCGAAGATATCGGGACTGGAGAGATGTCTCAGAAGGAAGGAGAGCTTGCTGTGTAAGCGGAGGACCTGGGTTTGCATCCTCCACATAAAAAGCCCAGTGTGCCTGTAACCACATCTTTGTGGAGGAGTTGGGAGATGGAAAAAGGAGGATTGCTGGGGCTTGCTGACTGCTGAAATGGTTAGGAACTCCCCAGACTGAAATAGTTAGGAACTCCCTAGAACAAAACAAAAAATGATGAGCTGCAAGTTCAGGGAGAGGACCTGTGTCCAGGGAATAAGGCAGCAAGCAGGAGAGGACACTAGATAGACAGCCTCCTCTGGCTTCTATTTGCATGGATGGCGGGGTGCATCCCCACACAATGTGTGCACATATGCACACACGCATACAAAAGAGCAAAGATTGTAGTATTAATATTGGAAAAATACACTGGAAGATGGGGTCAGCATAGATGCCCATTAACAGATGGATAAAGAAACTATGATCTATATCTCTATCTCTATCTAGTTATAGATAAATAAGTAAAATGGAGTTTTATTCATAAATCCTTCATAAAGAAGGATTAAATTATGTCCTTGGCAGAAAAGTGAATGTAACTGGGGATCATCATGTGAAGTGAAATAAGCCAGACTCAGAAAGACTCAGACTCATATTTTATCTTATATGTTGAATCTCTCTCTCTCTCTCTCTCTCTCTCTCTCTCTCTCTCTCTCTCTCTCTTTCTCTCTCTGTATACATATACCCACATATACACAGACATCCACACAACAGGGCGAGGAAAGGAATGAGTGAAAGGTGATGGGGGGGCTAAGAGAGTATATTAAGGTACTATGATATGTATGAAGAAAATGTCATAATGAAACCAGTTATTTTATATGTTAACTGTATTTTTTAAAAAGATGGAGGCAAAATCATTAAATGACATAATTTTATATTGCTAAGAAACGGTACTCATAATAATGATGTAACAATGTTGACTCTTCACCAAATAATATTCTAAAACCCATGATCCAGCCTTGCAGTTTCCTTATGAAGGGCAGGCTCCTGAGAGGCACTAGTCCAAGAAGGAGAGACTGTGGGAAGAGCCAAACCCAGCCAGTAACCGGAAGGGTACAGGCGTCAGGACTAAAGGCAGTGCTGCAGAGGACACTGTGGTGGTGTTCAGTCTGGATTCATCCTTGGGAGTCTAATCCCAGATCCCCAGATGATGCGCAGACATTGCAACTTAGCCACCAACATCACCACCTTTCCTTGAAGCTCAGAGGAGCCTCTCAGTCACACTCCTAAATCCTAAATCCCCAATCTCCTCATGTCCCTCTTCGAAGGAAATCCAAGCTCCCCCGCAGCTTCCAAAGCCCACTGTGACTTTCTGAATCTGCCTGGCACTCAGACCCTTGTCTCAGCTTCCTTCCAGCCTGGACCTCTTTGCTATTTCTCTGAGGTAAACAACCCCTTTAAAAACTTTGAATTTGGGGTTGGAGAGATGCCGACTGCTCTTGCAGAGGATCCGGGTTCGATTCCCAGCACCCACATAGCGGCTAAGCACCGTCTTTAACTCCAATTCCAGGGGAATCCGACGCCCTCTTCTGACCTCTGCGGCATTGTATGACTCAGGCGCACCAACCTACATGCAGACAGTACACTCATACACATACAGAATAATAAATAAAAAAATGAAAAAAAAAACTTTGAATTTGACTCTCCATACTGAGTATAATACTTGGGGTCACTAAATTATTCAAATGTCAACTCAAACAATATAGCTTATGCTCTTGTATAAAACCTCATGCCATTGAAACAGTCCTTTAAAATACATAAATATATAAATACAAAGGGCTGCATTTGGTCTTACCTAAGGTTAACTTCCCTCTAGGTATTCTGCTCCCTGGACTGCAAAAAATCACACATTACAAAGTAAATATCATGTTTGGATCAAGGAATGGAATCTCTTAAAATATACATTGCCTCGTTAAGAACTGTCACAGAGGGGTCTGGTGCTGACCTTTGAAGATTGAAATGAAACCACACACACTTTTAGGACTGAAGAAATGCCACCAAAGAAAATTTCTCTTATTGATTAAAAATATGATAATACTTTAAAATATGCCACACCTAAAAATCTATTCTTAGCGATTTCCAAGGACATAATTGGTTATTATTAACAACAGTTACCTTGTTATATAGTAGATCTATTGAATAAATTCCTCCTAACAAAATTTGTTGCCTTTGTCAAACATCTCCCCAGTCTCCTCCTGCCATGATCCAACCCCTGGTAAGCATCACGACTCTGAAACATACTATTATAAATGGTAAATATGTACTGTTGTATCTACCAATTAAAAGCACAAATAGCACAATGGCTCTGAGAAACATAAAACTCATTTTCAAGTTGGTGATTTCAGTTCACCCCAAATCCTATTGCAATAACAAAGACATGTACATTTAAGAAAAATTCACAGAAGCACTGGAAAACCCCAAGTTCAGAATTGACAGGCCAGGCTGGGAGAATTTCTGGGAGATTTGGACAGATGGTGTCTCTGTGAGCAGAGTGAAGCCTGAGGAGGTATGGTAGCTCAGCCACATCAGTGTCCGGGTGTGTACGAAATCACCAGCCTGAGGAGGTATGGTAGCTCGACCACATCAGTGTCCGGGTGTGTACCAAATCACCAGCCTGAGGAGGTGTGGTAGCCCAACCACATCAGTACCAAATCACCAGCCTGAGGAGGTGTGGTAGCCCAGCCACATCAGTACCACATCACCATCCTGAGGAGGTATGGTAGCCCAGCCACATCAGTATCAAATCACCAGCCTGAGGAGGTTTGGTAGCTCAGCCACATCAGTGTCCAGGTGTGTACCAAATCACCAGCCTGAGGAGGTATGGTAGCCCAGCCACATCAGTACCATATCACCAGCCTGAGGAGGAATGGTAGCCCAGCCACATCAGTACCACATCACCAGCCTGAGGAGGTATGGTAGCTCAACCACATCAGTACCACATCACCAGCCTGAGGAGGTATGGTAGCTCAGTCACGTCAGTACCAAATCACCAGCCTGAGGCGGTATGGTAGCCCAGCCACATCAGTACCAAATCACCAGCCTGAGGAGGTATGGTGGCTCAGCCACGTCAATACCAAATCACCAGCTCTCTACAGTGTCTATTTTCTTTTTTTATGTTCTCTTTTCTTTTTCTCTTTTTAAATATTTGTATTAAAAGAGACTGAGATTCATTTTACTTTTGAGTATCTGAGTAAGTCATTTTGGGGGAGTGTTGTGGGTTTTTGAGAGCTATCTCCTTCTCCTGGCTCTTGGTACCGCTGCTGCTCTGCTGGGTTTCTGGCCCCAAGGACCCTGCTTCACCGTGCTGTGCCTGCACAAGCTCTCCTGTGCCCACCAGCCTCAGAGGCTGGATCAGTGAACTTGACAGTCCTCCGGTTCTGAGGGAACTAGGGTGGATTTTTGTCCTAGTCTGCATCACCTGGGACCAAACTCTTTGACACTTCATCTCACTTTATGTGGGCAAGGGACAAAGTACAGACACATTCCTTATCAATATGGATACGTCTTTATTTCTACTTATGAAAATGAGGCAGATAGAAAAATCATAGACACAGTTGTAGAAGCAGCAGCTTGAAACAGGAGAGTGAGCTGAGCATAAGAGCAAAGACTGGCATCGTGGGATGGCAGCATGCTTTAGGATCTAGAGTCAGACAGCTTGAGTCAGCGCCCAAGCTCTGTCAAAGCCCATTGTCTGTGAAACATTGGTGAAAACAGCCTCATAGTGTGGCTCTGGAGTAAACGAGTGGACACATATACAGCAGAGAAGGTGATGTCTGTCCCACTTTGAACTCCTGAGGGCAGCTGAGCGCAGAGCCAACCTTCGTGAGCCACTGGAAGAACGGGGAGATTTTCAGGATTTGGGCTATTATCAGTAAAATGCGAGGGGCATTTCCACCACTGGGATGTAAACAGTTTGTTAAGAGGAAAGAAACACACATAAAAAAGGGAATTCTTTGAGAATCACAATAATTATTTTAGAGTTTGGATCTTGAATGCTCCTCAGAGGCCCTGTGTGTGGCTTTGACTGTAGCCTGTGGCACTTCTGGAGGGTGGTGGAGGAGGAGGAGGGGCCTCGTGGGAGAAAGTGACGTATCAGAGGTGTGGCCCGCACAGCGGATATTGGAACCCCAGTCTCTTCTTGCCTCTGTTTTAGCTTCCTGGCTGTCATAAGGTGCAATTTTTTTCCTTAAGTCATAGACCCAAAGCAACAGAGACAAGATTTGCCTAAAACCTCTGAAACTGAACCCAGATAAATCTTTTGTCCTTTTAATTGATTATTTCGGGCATCTTGTTAGAGTAACAGAAAGTTGGCAAACACAATTATTATCCCAAGTTTAATAAAATAAACATTATCAAAACCTAAAGTAATGAATGGGAATATCTTAAGGAATTATCCTGACAGGACAAGGAAAGAGGAAGAAATAAAGAAAAGAAAGGTAAGAGGCATAGAGAAAAGCTCTGTCTCTGTAGTAAAGAGTTTAGGAAGGATAGAACATAGGACCTGAAGGAAAATATACAAAACACATTTTTAATTTGCTGGAAAGTTTTAGTCTTTAGGTTGGGAATCCTCACTGAATGACAGTCAAGGTCATTTGGAAAATATCCTATCATGGAATTTCTTAATTTCTAAGAGGATGAAAAAGTGCTACACACTTTTAGGCAAAGAAGAATCTAGCATAAAGAATGGAGATCCAGGCCCAGAGGCACAGGCCTGTAATGTCAGGGGGATCGTAAGTCTAAGGCTGCTCTGGGCAACTTAGTGAGATTCTGTCTCTAAATATAAGGTAAAGGCATGCTAAGGATACAGCTAAGGGTAGACTCCTTGGCTAGCATGCACCAAACCCTGGGTCTACTGTTCAGCACTGTCACAAGGGAACAAAATGGGAAGAATCAAATGGGATGACTCTGGTGGCAGATTTTTTTTTTTTTTAATCAGAAACAGCAAACATTAGAAGAAATGGAATGTGGTTCTCAGGGGAAAATAAGATTGTTGCTCTTGAATACAACTTGCAGCCATGTGTCCTTCATATGTGAGAGTAAATAAAGTCCAGCAAAGAACAGGAAATGGAAAAAGTGAGCCATTGACAGTGCATGAAATACAAGACTTAAGATGTCAGGTGCACATAGTGAGTGGACGGAATCAACGTAAGGGACTTAGACACCCAGTAGAAAACAAACACTGTCCAACTGAATAAACCAAAGGAAATATTATCAACTAAAAGATATGCCAATAAGAGAGAGGACAAACATGAAGGGATGATCAAAGACCCATCAAATTAATGTAAAATAACCTCAAAGGCAGGGCTGATGATAGTGTCAGGTGGGACAGAGGTTTAGGGAGCAAGACTGAGAGGAGAAATGAGCATTTCACAGTGTTGGAAGAACATCTATTGAAGAGACACGGCAACCACAACCTGTGAGTGTCTGTCACACACACAAGCAAGGACCTTGGAATATACAAAATGATGACTCTTGGAAGTAAAAGGAGAAATCAAGTGAGCAAAAAGAAGAGCAGACTCTTCTTTCAGAAGCAGGAAGAGCAGATAGTGCACAAGGACATGCAGGACACAGATTTAATAATCCTGCAGAATGCTCTGCAACTATAGAGCAGATATTGTCTATTTTCTGTGAAAACTCATTTAAAAAATAATTATAGACTCCTTAGAAAGGAATAAAAAATGGAAGCTCATTTCAAACCTGTGAAATGAATCCAAACCTTGATTCAAATAAGACATTTTTAAGCAAACACCAATTGTTAATAAAATATGTGGCTTTTATTACAATTGAAAGAACACACTGTTAACCTAAGAAACAAAAGCAATAATTTCAAAGACAACAGAAAACGATGTTATTAAGATAAAAACGGTAAGATCTCCTTGTCCCACTCCAAAGAGGCAAATTTTGGTTCTATGGATGGGCCAGTCTGATAGACAAGCCTTTTAGGACTATAATAAAAAGGGGGAAGAGAAAATAGGTACACATTATATTAGCCATGAAAGCATGATTACAGAAAAAGAAAGGATTTTTAAATAAGAAGATGCTACCTACATGTGACCTACTCTCAAAGAAATGTATGTGTGACTAAAGAAAAAGATCTCTTAGAAATGTCATTCTTAAACTTCTAAATAAAGTTATGAATAAGGGAAATCTAAAGTACAGCAAAAGACGCTCTCATGACAATGTAAAGTTTAGTAAGTTGAGGACTCTTTTCATATAGGGAAATCTACCAATATAATATACTTTACTAATTGGTTAAAAGAACAAAACTAAATGTGATCATGTAGCTACATTTTCAAGCATACATTGAGAATAGTTTCACTTCTGATAAAAACTCTGTGTAAATTAGAAACATCAAAAATGTTTCAAAATATGATAACAGATATTTATTAAAAGCCAAGTGACATAAAAATAAAACACAGGCACTCTCAGTAAAAGTATGAACAAGACAAGGATGCTCGCACTGACATCTATGATTTATTTCTTTAGAGGATGGGGCCAAAACCATGGCTAAGAAAATGTATGTGATAAAAATATTATAGAAGATTTGTCAAATGATTATTATTTATACTTTGTATGAGCTTCTAAAGAACTCAGAAGAATCACTTTATAGGCAATCACAATTAATGGGAGTTCAGCAAGAGAGAAAACTCAACTTTTAACATTTATGTAGTGGGGCTGGGGAGATGGCTCAGTGGGGCACGAGCTTGCTGTGCAAACATGAAGACCTGAGGTTGGATCCTTCGCACCTGCATGAGAATTGAAGTGTGGCATGCATACTTGTAATCGTGGCACTGGCAGGCAGAAACAGCAGGCTAGATCATAGGCTGGCTAGCCAGGCCTCGTAGACATCCGGTGAGCTCCAGGTTTTGTGAGAGATCCTGTCTCAAAAATTAATGTAGAGAATGATAGAGGAAGACATTCAAATAGTCACCTCTTCATGTGCATGGTTGCATGCACATGTGCACACATAACACATACATACATACATACATACACAAATTGCATACCTTTCCTATGTATTAACTAGAGTTTTAGAAAAAAGTCATAAGAAAAAAAGATTTCAAATAGCAATTCAACTACAAAAGCCTGGTGAATATACAGGGATTATGTAAGACCTTAATTAAGAAAATCTGAAACTCTACTGAAGGGCCCACCATCTGTGAACAAGTCAGGATGCAGGTGTTTCGAAGGGACAGTCCTGACACAGCAGACATGCCTGGTTGTCCCTCCAATAATCTGTTACGTTAATGAAAATTATATCCAAGGCGAGTTGCCCAGGAGCCCAGCACATGCTCAGGTGGGCCAGGAAACCAAGGGAACCCAGCACACTAGTGCCAGAGGCTTGAGGCTCAGGCACCAGGTGGGACCACACTCCTCCTCCTGCATGATCTGCACAAGCCACGCTCAGGGTTCCAGTGTATGAGCCAAGGGAGCAAAACTCCCCCTCCCACCCGAGTAGTGGTGTAAACAATCCAGTAAGCTGGTGGAGCTGTGGTGCAGAGGATCCAATGGGCGCAGTGTTAGTGATTCTAGGTTTCACAGCCAACATAGAGGAATTGAATGGCAGGAAGCACATGAATGATGAACCAATCCTCCATATTAATATTTGAGTCTAGCACAAGAATCCAAACCAAAAAATAAATCCAGATGCCGAAGCCACAATGAAAAAATACCAACATGGGAAAAGCTCATAATAAATCCACACCAAACTCTACCAGTCCTATAGAAGATCCCTACAACAAGATTTCCCTGGAAGAAAACCAAGACATGGACCTTAGAAGAACAGTTGTAGACATATTCAAAGAAATCAAAGAATATAAAGACCGAATCTGAGAACTAAGGGGAGAGAATGAAAAACTCAGGAAGGATCTAGAAGGAAAGAATGATAAACTCCAGAAAGAACTAGAGGGAGAGAATGACAAACTCTGAAAAGAACTAGAGAAAGAGAAACACAAACTCTGAAAAGAACTAGAGGAAGAGAAACACAAACTCCAAAAAGAACTAGAGGGAGAGAATGACAAACTCTGGAAGAAAGTGGAAACACTGAAAAGATCCCAGGCTGAAATGAAAAAAAGAAACAGATCAACGAAGCAAGGAGCTACAAGCAGAGAATGACAAGCTCCAAAAGGAAGTGGAAATACAAAAGAAATCACAGGAAGATGTGACAAAGGAAATTGAACATTCATCCAATCAACAGGACAGGATGGGATGGGAGAAGGCCTCAGAAGCAGAATGGATGAAGCAGAAAATAGAATATCAGACCTGCAAGATAACATGGGACAACTAAGATGCTCAAGTGAAGATTATGAAAAATTAAAAAACCCCCCACAAGAGTGGAATAACCAGGAAATGTGGGATATTATGAAAAGACCAAATCTCTGCATCATAGGGATAGAAGGAGAAGAATCCCAGGACAAAGGTATTGATCAGGTCTTCAACAGAATAATAGAAGAAAATTTCTCCAAACTGAAAAAAAACCTATACAAATACAAGAAGCACATAGACAAGACCAGAGAAGAATTTCCCCAAGCCATATCACAGTTAAAATGCTAGATGCTCAAAACAAAGAGAAAATACTGAAATCCACAGAGAAAACAACAACTTACATATAAGGGGAAACCCATCAGAATTACATCTGAATTCTCAGTGCAAACTGTGAAAGCCAGAAGAACATAGACTGAAGTAGTCCCAGATTACTATACCCAGCAAAAATGTCAATTATAGTTGAAGGAGAAAGAAAAATATTTCATGACATAAACAAAATGAAAAATATACATGTAAAAAAAACAACACTTCAGAAAATACTCAAAGCAATTCAAAGGACAGAGGAAAGGAATAACTATCCCCAAGCAACTAAAGAGAGAAATTAATAAACCATGGTAGCATAAATACAAACCTAGAACAAGAATGCAAAGAAAAAATAAGTTGAAAAGAAGCAACACACATCTTTCAATAATAATCTTAAATATTAATGGTCTAAATGCCCCAATCAAAAGACATAGACTGGGAGAATGGATTAGGAGACAGAATCCATCTATACGCTGTCTACAAGAAACCCATCTCACCCTCAAGGACAGACACTAACTTAAAGTGAAAGGATGGAAAAAATATTCCAAGCAAATGATACTGAAAAGCAAGCAGTAGTTGGTATTCTAATATCAGAGAAAATAGACCGCAGAGTAAAGTAAATCACAAGAGACAAAGAGGGCCATTAAATCTTTATCAAAGGAACAATTAACCAGGAAGACTTCACAATCCTAAATGTTTATGCACCAAACTCTGGTGCACCACACTATGTAAACACAATTTTGTAGGACCTCAAGAGACAGATTAATCCCAGCACACTAATAGTGGGGGACTTAAATACACCACTGAACCCCTTTGATAGATCAACTGGACAAAAAATAAACAGAGAGACATTGGAACTGAACAATACAATACAACAACTGGACCTCACAGACATCTACAGAATATTCCACCCAAACACCAGAGAATATACTTTCTATTCAGCACCCTACAGAACATTCTCCAAAATTGACCATATACTGGGACACAAAAGAAACCTCAACAAATATAAAGAGATTGAAATTATTTCATGCATTCTATCAGGCCACAGTGCAATAAAGGTCAATATGATCACCAGAATAAGCCCAGCTAGATACAAGAACAGATGGATACTAAATAACACAATCCTGAAAAATGAATAGGTCAGGGAAGAAATAAAGAATGAAATAAAAGTATTCAAGGGGCTAATCGAAAAAGACAATACAACACAACAAAACCTGTGGGATAAATTTAAAAATAGTCCTAAGAGGGCCCTAAGCGTCCACATTAAAAAAACAGAAAGGGAACAAATAAATGATCTAAAACTGCAGCTAAAAACACTTGTGAGACAACAACAAATGGATCCTAAACTCAACAGAAAGGAAGAAATAACAAAAATCAGATCAGAAATCAATGAAATAGAAACAAAGAAAACAATACAAAGAATCAATGAATCCAAAAGCTGGTTCTTTGAAAAGATAAACAACATAGACAGACCTTTAGCCCAGTTAATCAAAAGAAAGAAAGAGCAACTCCAAATTAATAGTATTTGTGATGAAAAGGGAAACATCACAACAGATAAAGAAAAGATCCAGAAAATCATATGAGAATACTTCAAAGACCTGTACTCTACTAAATGTGAAAACCTAAGAGAGAGCCAGGCATGGTGGTGCATGCCTTTAATCCTAGCACTTGGGAGGCAGAGGCAGGCAGATCTTTGTGAGTTCAGGGCAGCCTGGTCTACAGAGTGAGTTCCAGGAACACTGGGCTATGAGGAAACCCGTCTCAAAAGACAAAAAAAAAAAAAAAAAAAAAAAAAAGAAACCAAACAGAAATGGATGAATATCTGTAATCCTGGGAATCAACAAAGCTTAATGAAGAAGAGATTGACATTTTAAAGAGACCCATAATATTTGAGGAAATTGGAGATGTAATAAAAAAACTCCAAACTAAATATAGGCCTAGGCCTAGATGGTTTCACAGCAGAATTCTACAAAACATTTAAAGAAGTCTTACAACAATTACTACTCAAACTATTTATAAGGATAAAGAAGGTATTCTCCACAATTCCTTCAAATTCACTCTAATAAAAAAACAGGCAAAGACACAACCAAAAAATAAAACTATAAACCCATCTCATTAATGAACACAGATGCAAATTCTCAACAAGATACTTGCAAATTGCATACAGACTCACATCAAAAAGATTATCCATCATGATCAAGTTGGATTCATACCAGAGATAAAGGGATGGTTCAATATATGTAAATCAATAAATATCATAAAACACATAAATGGACTGGAAGACAAAAACCACAATCATTTCAACTGATGCAGAAAAAGCCTTTGACAAAATCTAGCATCTTTTCATCATTAAAATACTACAGGGAACTGGACTGGAAAGATCATTCCTCAATATAATCAAAGCCATGTACAACAAACTCATAGCCAACATCATCCTAAATGGAGAACAATTAGAAGCATTCCCCTTAAAGGCAGGAACCCAGCAAGACTGACCCCTCCCCTCCCATTGCCACTCTGTCTCAAGATAGTACTTGAAACGCTTGCTAGGGCAGTAAGGCAAGAAAGGGAAATTAAAGGAGTACTAATTGGAAAAGAGGAAGTCAAACTATCCCTTTTTGCAGATGATATGATAGTTTACCTGAAGGATGCTTAAAAACTCCACAGAAAATTCCTAGAAACAATTAAGAATTTCAGTAAAGTGGCAGGATACAAAAATTAACCTAGAAGAATCATTAGCCTTTTTTTTTACACCAACAGCAAACAACTGGAGAAGGAATATAAGGAGATTTTCCCACTCATGATAGCCTCAAAAAAATAAAATACCTGGGAACAAACTTAACCAAAGACACCAAAGATTCTACAACAAAAATTTTAAAACCCTGAAGAAGGAGATTGAAGAAGACATCAAAAGATGGAAAAACCTGCCGTGATCATGGATTGGCAATATAAATATAGTAGAAATGTCCATTCTACATATTCAATGCAATTCCAATCAAAATCCCCATGAGTTTCTTCACAGACTTAGAAAAAAATCCTTAAATTCATATGGAAAACAAAAGACCCCAAATAGCTAAAGCAACCCTAAGCGAAAAATGCAATACAGGGGGGATCACCTTACCAGACTTTAAGCTATATTGCAGGGCTATAGTCATAAAGACAGCCTGGTACAGGCACACAAACAGATCCATTGACCAATGGAACAAAATTGATGATCCAAACTTGAGCTCATACAATTTCAGCCACCTCATATTTAACAAAGGGGCAAAAAAAACTCATTGGAGGAAAGATAGAATCTTCAGCAAATGGTGCTGGCAGAACTGGATCACCATTTGTAGAAGAACAAAATTAAACACCAACCTCTCACTCTGTACAAAAATCAACTCCAACTGGATCAAAGACCTCAAGGTGAAACCCATAACTCTGAAGGTGATAGAAGGAAATGTTGGTAGCAATCTACAAGACATAGGAGTAGGAGAAACCTTTCTAAATCAAACAGCAGCCACACAGGAAATAAGGTCAACAGCTGACAAGTGGGACCTCATCAAACTCAAAACCTTCTGTAAAGTGAAAGAAATAATCAAGGAAGTGAAGAGAAAACTCACAAAGTGGGAGGAAACCTTCATCAGTGATACATCTGACAGAGCATTAACATCCAGAATATGTAAATAACTCAAAAAACAAAGAAGTAAGAAAACAAGTGACTCACTCAAAAGATGGAGTAAAGAGTTGAACAGAGACTTCACCAGTGAGGAAGTAAAGATGGCTGAGAAACATCTTAAAAAGTGTTCAACATCATTAGTAATTAAGTAAATGCAAATTAAACCCACTTTAGGATAGCATCTTAATCTGATAACACTGGCTAAGATCAAGAAAACAAAAGACTGGGCTGGAGAGATGGCCTAGCAGTTAAGAGCCCTGACTGCTCTTACAGGGGAGCTGAGTTCAATTCTCAGCACCCACATGGAGGCTGAGAACCATCTTTAACTCCAGTTTCAGGGGAATCCAACACTCTCTTCTGACCTCTGTGGCATTGCACAACATGGGTGAACAAACCTACATGCAGACAGTACATTCACACACATAAAAAAATAGAAAACAAAAGACACCAAATGTTGGAGAGGTTGTGGGGAAAGGGGAACACTCATCCACTGCTGGTGGGAATGTAAATGTGTATAACCATTGTGGAAAGCAGTGGAGAACCCTTAAAAGACTCAAAGTGAACCTACCACCTGACCCAGCCATACCACTTCTGGGTATATACCCACAAGACTCATACTACTACAAAGATATGTGCACATCTATGTTTATTGCAGCTCTCTTTACAACAGTCAAGAGCTGGAACCAACCCAAATGCCCCTCAACAGATGAGTGGATAACAAAAATGTGGTATATCTACACAATGGAGATCTATGCAGTGGTAAAGAAAGATGACATCATGAACTTTGCAGGTAAATGGATGGAACTAGAAGCCATTATGCTAAGTGAAGTAACACAGTCCCAGAAAAACAAATGGTGAATGGTTTTCCTCATTTAGGGATGATAGTGCCAAATCCCCCAATTGAAAGGAAGCCAAGCAATGTTATTATTATATTTCTTTCTATCTGGAAACAACTGTGATGTTATAATGTGAATCTCTTAATGGGCCCTAGAATTATCTTACCACTTACTTTCAGACATGGTAATTAATGTATATGGGTGTAAGGTATATATTCACATTTTAGAGTAATATAAAATTAAAGGGAAAATGTGAATTCCTAAACGTATTTCAGAGTTAACATACAGTTTATTCCTGGAGTACATAATTCTGGTACATATATGACATTTATAGAGGCATATTTTGGAGCAATACAAATGGTAGGAAACAACAACAACAACAACATAATGACTGGGTCAAAGAACGGATTGATACAGTTAAATTCTGCCCCAAACAATATACTTCTTCAGAGAAAAACTTTAAAAAGTCTGAGAGAAAGACATAGGACATGATTGGCAGAATGCATGAACTGGGGTGGGGTGGGGGAAATGGAAAGGGGAATATGTCTAAATTGAACTGAAAAATTATGTGTGAAATGCACAAAAATCAATAAAAGTATTACATTAAAAAAAAGAATACCATCAATATTTTTAATAAATGTCTTGCAACCCCCCCAAGAAAATTATACCCAAATACTTTGTTTAAAATCCTTTGTCCATAATAAATGCAAATGATCAGGGATAGATAAATCAATGGACAAGTGATTCAG
The DNA here is from genome assembly GCA_009823505.1 of Rhizomys pruinosus. Lineage (NCBI taxonomy): Eukaryota > Metazoa > Chordata > Mammalia > Rodentia > Spalacidae > Rhizomys > Rhizomys pruinosus. The sequence goes on from VZQC01006589.1 coordinate 8,441,246, forward strand.
AGCCAATTAGCTAACCGGAAAAGAAATTATTTTATCACAAATCATGGAAAAATAAATTCCAAAGAGATTAACCATGAGAATTTATATTTCTTTTTTATAATGCTTTTATTGATGTTTTGTGTATTTCAGACATCATTTCTCAGTTCAGTTTAGACATATTCCCCTTTCCCTTCCCCCTAATCCACCCCAGATCATGCACTCTGCCATAACTGTCCTGCATCTTTCTCTCAGTCTTTTTTTATGTTTAGGGAATTCACATTTTCCTCCTTTAATTTTATATTACTCTAAAATATCAATACATATTTTTTCACTCATATATAGTAATTACAGAGTCTGAAAGTAAGTGGTGGATCAATTCTAGAGCCCATTAAGAGATAACAACATAGTTGCTTTCAGATTATCAGAAATATAACAATAATGTTCAGCTTGCCTTTCATCTGGAGATTTGGTGTTAGCATCCACAAATGTGGGAGACCATTCGCCACTTGTTTTTCTGGGACTCTGTTATTTCACTTAGCATAATGACTTCGAGTTTCATCCATTTACCTGTAAAGTTCATGATGTCATCCTTCTTTACCGCTGAGTAGTACTCCATTGTGTAGATGTACCACATTTTTGTCATCCACTTGTCAGTTGAGGGGCATTTGGGTTAGTTTCAGCTCTTGGCTGTTGTGAAGAGAGCTGCACTAAACATGGATGTGCATGTATCTTTGAAGTAGGATGAGTCTGTGGGAATATACCCAGGAGTGGTATGACTGGGTCAGGTGGTAGGCTCATTTCGAGTCTTTAAGGGTTCTCCATACTGCTTTCCATAATAGCTGTATGAGTTTACATTCTACCAGCAGTGGATGAGTGTTCCCCTTTCCCCATAACTTCTCCAGGATTTGGTGTCTTTTGTTTTCTTGATCTTAGCCAGTGTTATCAGAGTAAGATGCTATCCTAAAGTGGTTTTAATTTGCATTTACTTAATTATTAATGATGTTGAACACTTTTTAAGATGTTTCTCAGCCATCTTTACTTCCTCACTGGTGAAGTCTCTGTTCAGCTCTTTACTCCATCTTTTGAGTAGGTAATTTGTTTTCTTCTTTGTTTTTTGAGTAGTCTATATATTCTGGACGTTAATGCTCTGTCAGATGAATCACTGGTGAAGATTTCCTCCCACTCTGTGGGTTTTCTCTTCAGTTCCTTGATTGTTTCTTTTACTGTACAGAAGCTTTTGAGTTTGATGAGATCCCATTTGTCAACTGTTGACCTTATTTCCTGTGCAGCTTCTGTCTGATTTAGAAAGGCTTTTCCTATGCCTATGTATTGTAGGTTGTTGCCAACTTTTTCTTCTATCACCTTCAGGATTTTGGGTTTCACAATGAGATCTTTGATCCACTTGGAGTTTATTTTTGTACAGGGTGAGCAGTAGGTGTTTAATTTTGTTCTTCTACAAATGGTGATTCAGTTTTGCCTGCACCATTTTCTGAAGATGCTATCCTTTCTCCATTGAGGTTTTTTTTTCCCCTTTGTCAAATATGAGGTGGCTGAAATTGTATGAGCTCAAGTTTGGATCATCAATTTTGTTCCATTGGTCAACGTGTCTGTTTCTTTTGTCAGTACCAAGCTGTCTTTATGACTATGGCCCTGTAATATAGCTTGAAGTCTGGTAGAGCAATCCCCCTGTATTGCATTTTTCAATTAGGGTTGCTTTAGTTATTCGGGGTGAAGGATTTTTTTCCAAGTATGTGAAAAAGCTCATGGGGATTTTGATTGGGATTGTTCTGAATCTGTATATCAATTTGGATAAAATGGACATTTTTACTATATTAACCTATACTCCACTAAATTTGAAAACCTAAGAGAAATGGATGACTATTTGAAATCCTGGGACCCAAAAAAGCTTAACCAAGAAGAGATTGACAGATTAAACAGATCCATAATATTTGAGGAAATTGAGGATGTAATAAAAAACCTCCCAACTAAAAAAAGCCTGGGCCCAGATGGATTCACAGCAGAATTGTATAAAACATTTAAAGAGGTCCTACAACCGTTACTACTCAATCTGTTCAGAAGGATACAAACAGAGGGAATTCTCCCAAATTCCTTCTGTGAAGCCAGCATCACTCTAATACCAAATCCAGGCAAAGACACAACCAAAAAAGAAAGCCCTGGACCCATCTCATTAATGAACATAGATGCAAAAATTCTCAACAAAATACTTGCAAATCACAACCCACTGCCAACATCATCCTAAATAGAGAAAAATTGGAACCATTTCCCTTAAAGGCAGGAACACAGCAAGGCTGCCCCTTATCTTCACTCCTCTTCAACATAGTGATTGAAACATTTGCTAGGGCAATAAGACAAGAGAAGGAAATTAAAGGACTAGTAATCAGAAAAGAAGAAGTTAACATATCCCTTTTTGCAGATGATATGATAGTTTACCCAAGGGGTGCTAAAAACTCCACTAGAAAACTTCTAGAAATGATTAAGAGTTTCAGTAAAGTGGCAGGATACAAAATTAACCTGGAAAAAATCAGTAGCCTTTCTTTATACCAACAATAAACAAGTGGAGAAGGAATATAAGAAGACGTTCCCACTCACAATAGCCTAAAAAAATGATAAAATACCTGGGAACAAACCTAACCAATGATACCAAAGATCTCTACAACAAAAATTTTAAACTCTTGAAGGAGATTAAAAATGATATCAAAAGATGGAAAGATCTCCCATACTTATGGATTAGAGAATTTATATTTCAAATCAACTTGTGTAATGCTTTTTAATTGGGTTTGTTTTGAATAAGTACTTTCAAATGACTTAGAGGTGTTTTTCTTATTCTTTTTTGAAGGATTGAATGGAAGAGATCTTTCTTTTTAAATATTTTATTATGCTTATAAGTATATTGCTTTCCTGTAGGTAGAAATTATTATATACATGTATGAAATTATCAAAGAATAAATTAATTTAAAATATTTTATTTATGATTAGCTTTTATTTTATGTGTATGAGTATAGTGCCTGCATATGAGTAAGTGCACCTGTGTCATGCAACGCCGGTGGAGGTCAGAGGATGGCAACAAATCCCCTGGAATTGGAATTACAGGCCATTGCAAGCCACCACGTGGGTGCTTGGAACCAAACCCAGGTTCTCTGCAAGAGCAGCCAGTGTTCTTAACAGCCGAGCCATCTCTCCACAACCCCCTAAAGCCTTTTATTTATTTATTTTATTATTTTTTAACCTGTGAATTTTCTGACCTTGTCTGTAATGGAGATGTGACAGTGGATTTTCACAGCTACATGGTGATGTTGAGCCCCCAGATGATGGAGCCTGGGTCCCTGATGACTTTGTGACACTGTTTTATCAGTCTCCAGTACTTGCCTCCCATACCAATTATGTGGGGAAACAATTTTTCTATGGTGTTGTGGTTGGTTCTGTATTTTGACAGCCAAACATAATTTCTAATGGATAAAATCAAAGACTGTATACCTCAAAAAGTGCCATAAGTTTAAGTTATAGCTGTTATGGAGAACAATAGGATAACATGTACCAAATTGCATTGGAGGCATTCATCCTCCAGGTATTCTTCTACTTGTGAAAAACAATAAATGTAGCAGTTTATTGTAAAAAAAAGATCTTCAGCAGCCCAGATGTTATGTGTCATCTGAATGGGCTAAGGAAACATGATTTGCTCATTTAACTCAGTGCCATTCATCTATAGAAAGGAAAAAGAAAACCATTCAGGACCCAGTAAGGAAGGGGCCACAAGGAACAGAACACAATGACATTTATAAAATGTTCACTTTTGTGTAAAATGGTGGCAGATGTGGTGTGGTAGGCATGTAATCTGATGCTCAGGGGGGCAGGAAGAGCACAAGTTCTAGGACATCTGAGCTATCTAAGTGCAGCATGTGCATGTAGTTCCCACAGAGGCCAGAAGTTGAATCCCTTGGAATTGGAGTTATGGATAGATATTAAGGGACCTGGGTCCCCTGGAAGAGCAGCCAGTGCTCTTAACCTCTGAGTTACCCTCCAGCCTTCCTCTGGAGATTTTCATGCTTTCAGTGGAGAACTAGGTGTGGTGGATGCTTCAGTTGTCAACTTCACACACTGGGAAAAGGGAATCTCAATTGGGGAATTTTCTCTATGGGACTGGCCTGTGGCATGTCAACTTTCTTGATTGTTGAGTGATGTGGAAGGGGTCGTCCCACTCTGGTGCCACCCCTGGGCAGGTGGTCCTAGGTTGTATAAGAAAATAGGCTGAGCATAGGCCAGAGAATCAAGCCAGTAAGCAGTGTTCCTCCATGGTTGCTGCTTCAGTTCCTGCCTCCAGGTTCCTTCCCTGAGTTCTGCCTGGACTGTAACCTATAAGCCAAATAAACCATTTCCCTCCCAAGTTAGTTTTGGTTAGTGTTTCACACAGCAATAGAAAGCAAAGCAGAACACTAGGTAAGGACATTCACTTGCAGGTGAAAATTAAACCCTAGGATGGGCTCAGAGTAGTGACTGTGGGTGCCGAATGCACTGATAGAAATTTGAATGGCACAGGGCACCAACTATATTCCATAGGAATGCTATTCATATAGGAAAAGCTAACATCCCTGGAATAAAATGGGATTATATAGACCCTGTGGAAACAGAAAAATCTTCCCACCAAATGGCAGAAGTGTAAAGAAGCAAATCCCATGTCTGACTGAAGACCTACTATGTGCCAGGCAGCTGTCTTCCATCCCAAAACAAGTACAGGGCCACTTGCAGTTAAAATCCACTTTCACTGAAAATCAAACACATGCAAAGCAAATTAAATAAAAATGAGATGCCATCTTTGGCTTGCCATGTAGGTGAAGATGAAAAATTATGATACCTTGTGGATAAAATTGTGTTAAAAACCCTACAAATAGACAAACAGACCAGTACAGCAATTCTTTGTGTAGGAACTAATCTTCTTTGTATAATTAGAAGTGCATGAAATGCCTATACAGATTTATTTACAATAGTGTTCTTTGAAGCTCACTAATCAGAGAAAAGGTAGCAATGGCCATTGTTTCAAAATAGGGCAGTTGTTAGTTAAGTGATGTCACTGGACAGTGCTGGACAAGCATGGACTTCACAAGAAGTGGCCAGTGTGTAAAATTTATAATAGGAGACAAAATACTGGACAATGTAAAAAAATGTTTAGTTTTTGGATAATCCTTATTTTTTCCATTTTACTGAATGCAATTGACAGCAATATATATTCTTGGGGTACAATGATATTTTCATATCTTTATTATTAAGTCATAATTAAGATAATGTGAAACTAATTAACATTTAAGGAAATTAGCATATCAGTTTCATTAAGTAGTTTTTTTAATGGTGGGAACACTTAAGATTTGTGTGTGTGTGTGTGTGTGTGTGTGTGTGTGCGTGTGTGATTGAACCCAGGGCTACCCACCTGCCATGCTCATGTCAATGTGTCATTAACCACAGTCTTCATGGTATACACTGGGCTCTAGTGAATTCATCCTCTGCCAGAAACTTCATACCATTCAAAGAGCAGCTCTCCATTCCCTCTGACCCCTCTGTACCACCCCTCCTTCTTCCTATGAATTTGGCTTTTTTAGATCCTGTATATGGGATCATCCAATATCTGTTGTTTTGTGACTGGCTTATATCTCTTACTACAATGTCAGCGCTCTCATAGCTTAGTGAACCTCAAGCTTCCGTCATAGTATTTGGCAGGATTACCCTGTTTAAAAAGGTTGAATAGGATGCCCATGTGTATATAAATAATATTTTTTCATTCATCCATTGCTAGACTCTTAGGGTGTTTCCCTGTCTTGTCTGTTGATTGCATCATTTTATAGACTGTGTTTTAGGAACTATTTTGGGGTATTATTATTTTTTAAAAAATTGCTTCTTAAATTATAATACTGATTGATAAACAGAAAAAAATTGATGTGCTAGTTTTTCAAATAGTGAAAGTATTAAATTGATAATGTAAAAATAAGACTATAGAAATGATACCTGTAAGTACAATCTTTGATGATAGGTTTTGGAAGAGTAAAAATATTTTAAATTTGTGACTATTATTAGTTTTATAAAAATTCATAAATTCCACTTTTTAGAATAGTTTCGAGTTCACAGCAAAAATGAGCAGAAAGTCCAGGGAGCACCCTCATTCCCTGTCCCCACAGCCTTTTCTACTATTGACATTAAGTATCACAGTGGTACACTGTGAGGTATTTGTTTTTTTCTTTAATTATTTTTGTTTTACGAATGTTTTGCCTACAAGGATATGTGTAACATGTGGATGCAATGTCTGCAGAGGCCAGAAAAGTGTATGTTATCCTCTGGGACTGGGGTTCTGGAGGTTGCTAGCCACCATGTGGGTGCTGGGAACTGAATCTTGTTCATCTGCAAGAGTAGCCAGTGCTCTTAGCCCCTGATATATCTCTCCACACCCAAGGTATTTGTATTAAAAATAGGAGCTCCATACAGCCCTGAAAAATGTGTCTGTGATTTACTGCTTTAGAATTTGGCTTGCTTTAATACTCAGACCTGGTCTTTTGAAAAAATCAAATCTGATTCCATTTCCCTCTTCTACCTCGGAACTGGTTAATATAATAAAGCCTAAGAAATTAAGTAAAGTCAAGAGCTATAGCTGTTCATAAGTTTATATTCAAAATGACAGAGAGAATTTATTTGGCTCTGCCTGGGATTTGGATCGTGGCTGTCTGTGGGGTGGAAGGAAGTGCTTCCTTGAGGCACAAGGTGGCTGACAGTCACATCTGTCCTCTGTACTTCCTCCTGGAATCCAATAATCCAGCACAGGACATAACTTTTCTCTGCTTTGATTTTTGAGGAGCTTTGTACAGTCTTTTTGAATGTCCAACTAAACCACAGTGTGATTCTGACAGAGGCTAAGGCTGCTGTGACTGAGTACTGAAGACTAGGTTGCTTAAATCATAGCAGGGCTTTTCTCGTGATGCTGAAGCCACAACTCAGAATGTCAGCATGGCTGGTTTCTGGTTTTGTGCCTCTTCCCCTGTCAGAGGGCTCTCTCTCCTGTTTTTCTATATTTTCTCTTTGTACTAGGTCAGCAGCTATATTGCATTAGAGACTTACTCTTATGACCTTGTTTTAACTCAGTTATGTCTCTTAAAGTCCTGACTCCAAATAGAATCATATTAAAAAGTACTTCACATATGAATTTTATGGACATAGTTTATCCCATAACACCAAGCAGAGTGTTTTTACAGTCACTGGTGGTTGAGTGGGTAGGTGTTTTAGAGCACTTTTCACTGCTGCAGAATACCATAAACAACAGAGGTTTGCTTGGCTCTTAGTTGTTTAGTCCAAGAAGTCTGAGAACATGGCCCTGGCTTCTGGTGAGGCCCATTGTGCTCTGTCCAAACATGGTGGAAGGAAAAGAAGTATAACAAGACAGAAGGAACCAGGCTGAACTTATTTTTTACTAGGAACTCACTTCCCTGTTGATGGAGCTAGTTCTGTGATCACATTAGTCCATCCCACCCTCAGGAGCTGATCATTCATAAATGTCCCACCTCAGGGTGGGAGCTGGACCACTTTGTATGAAGAAGGCACAGCATAGAGAGAAGGGACCCCTTCCCCATTCCTAGTCAGGTTGCTCTTTTAGGTAGTTTTATCAATAATGAGTAAGGCTAGGGCAATAAGTCCACTAAAACAAAGTCACATCAGGGGAAAGGCTGGCTAGCCTTAGGACCAAGTGCTGTACAATGCCAGAGAATGAGAGAAGTGCCACACCCCTCTTTGTTCCTTATCAGTCCCTTTAAGGAGGCTTAGCTTGGGGCAGTTTTCAGGGGAGGAATTGTAGTTTGGGTGCTTAGTTGTAAAAGGACAGCACTATCTGCATACTGCTTGTGACATTGCTGTCTCTGGAAACTTCTTGGAGGACTGCTATCTGTCTTTCAGTAAGGTTTGAGGATGCCCAGACTTCTAGGTATAAAAAAATAAAATCTGCATTTGCTTCTCTGCTCCAGTAAGAAATCACAGTGTATATGAAAGAATAAGCCCTTCCTGACCCCTTTACTTCCTCAGGTTTATTTCTATCACAACTGCTTCCTCCCTGCTTCAACTCCCCTTCTCTGTCTCCCTCTTCTTCCTGAAGACAGGCTGACAGACAGACAGACAGACACATGCACTCATGTACACACACACACACACACACACACACACACACACAGAGGACCATTGAAATGCCTTCAAGTCCTCATGGATAAGCAGTTTCCACAGTTCTTTTCTCTATTTATTCCTTCGGGGCTCTTCCCTCCTCAACACTCCCGTCCATCAACTGCTATCTTATTTCCTTGTCATATTTAGTGTACTGTGTAAAGATTAAGGGCAAGTATTAACTTGGCTAAAATATAGTACCTTGCCATCTATCTGATCACCAGTTTAGACATTGCCCTGAAGGTTGTTATTAGAAATAATTTATGTTCAGATTCGTAGACTTAGGTAAAAGTAGATTGTCCTCAGAATAAATGTCTGTATTAATCAGACTTTTGCCTTGCTGGGACCAGATGCCTGACAGAAACAACTTAGAGGAATAAGGATTTGTTTCAGCTCACAGTTTCAGAGAGTTCAGTTCATAGTTGCTTAGACAGAACACCATGGCGGTGGGAGTAGGTGGTGGGGGCTATTCATTACTTTTTAAAATCCATCTTTTCAGTGGTTTGTGTATTTAGGCAAGTCATGGAGCTACAACCTCTTTCCTGTTCTTTACTTATTGGTAGATGGGAAGCAGGGAGAAGCAAGTATATAAAAGGCCAGGACAAGAAACAGCCCCCAAGGAAATGCCCCCCCCCAGTAACCTCCTTCCATTACATAGACCCCACTTTCTACCATTTCCAATATTATGAATCAAAAAGAGATCAATCCATTCATTCCATCAGAGCCCTCATGATCTAATTGTCTCTGGAGACATTCTCACAGACAACTATACTCAAAAGTGTGCATTATTAACATCCTAGGGACTTGGTAATCCAATCAAGTTGACAATCAGCATTAACCATCACAGTAAGCCTCATTAATCTCCTAAGTGTTTATTAATTCAATCAAACTGACAATCAACATTGATGGTTACTATCTCAAGTGAGTTGCAAGCTTGAGTTTAGAGGGAAGTTTCTAGAGAAGGGGGACTTTTGCTTCCAGAATGAGTTCATATTCTTGCAGGCATTCCCAGCCTGCCCTGCAGATGTCACAGTTGGCAGCTCCCACATTCACATCAGGGAATTCTTTAGAATAAATATAAGTCCCTTCCTCCAGCCTATGTTGGCCATTTATCTGGAAAACCTTGACTAGTACAGGCTGTGAAATGACCTTTCCCTTCAAGAGGGGAGATGAGGCTGAAGGTGCTGGGGAGTGAGGTACAGGCTGTTCTGTAATTCATGAAGCAAAGCAGGTGGGATAAAAAAAATTGCAAACTCATTGAATGCCAGAAAGAATCAGGATTTATATATAAAGACATATCAAAATATGACCAAAGGGTAACATCTAAGGCAGTGTTGTATTTTTTCTCTCTCCAACTATTCCTTATTAGTTTTTCTTTTTAATCGAAGCTTGGGCTCCTGAAACAATATTTGGTAGCTTTCTTATAAAGCATCTGACACCTTTCGAGTGTTAAAGGTTAATTTCCTCAAAAAATTCAGTGCAGAGAGTTTTTGCTTCCAACTCATACGGAGGCTGCACCTAATTTCCCCATTTATCTTCGACATTCTTTTTCCTGCCTTTAAAACTCTTTCATTTTGCATTAGCATTCGATTAACCTTTTATTCAAGAGACATCTGGGTTTTGTTATCCACTATTATGGTGATTCTGCCTTGTTTTTATTTCAGATAATTTTCAAATAGCCACATGTGTCAGGTAGTAAGGTCTTTTGTTGCTGTATTTTGGCAATGAGGTTCCCAAATAAGTCTTAGCATCATCATCCCAAGCTTGTTCACGTTAGAGAACAAAAGAGCAATGGCAGCAAGCTTTTATTTTCCACCCCGAGTTATTCGGAAGAATATTTTGGCCATCTTCAATTTGCATTTATATATTTTCTATAGGCCTTGAAAAATCACATTTTATCAATAAAAATTCACATACCATACAACTTAAGTGAAAAAACTAATATAGTTATGATCATGTGAAATAGTCTCAGTTGTTCCTATAGGCTTGGTAGTAAGAATCTTTTTCAAGAGCCCTCCAGGCCCACTGGCACAGGCCTATAGGTGTGCCTGTGCTGTGCTAAATCATGGGTGAAGTTGTGGTCCAACTTCTAGATCTGGAGGAAGGGTCACAGAGCCTGGGAGAAAACAGATGCAGGATTTGTTCCTGATTGGATATTTTGTCAGAGCTTTGTCCTGAAGATTACTGCTCTCCTTGGGGCCCTCTGTCTGCTGTTGTCTGCGGGAAGAGCTTGAAATACAGCTTCCTCACGAACCATGAGATTCACAGCTTGTATACACCCATGCTCCTGGAAACAAGGAAATAACAGGGGGAAACATAGCAGATAACTCCTGGGAGAGCCAGATGGCCATGCCAGTGATTAGGAGGCAGCTGAGGGGAAATCAAGGTTCATTTTCAAGAAGAGCATGGATGGTATTGTCAGTTATATGAAATGCCTCATTGTTACCCCAACACGGGGAAGTTCTACATTAGGTGAGTCCTGTTGGTTCAGAAATAGTCAGGAGTCATGTAGATAGGGACAAGTCTGTAGCTGCTAAAGACTTCTTTTATTGTTAGCTCCATAAACCTGTCTCTGCACTCAGTGGGAGCCATGAAGGATAATTCCTTTCTGACAATCTGATATGTCACACAGGAGGATGGCAGAGATTTGTAAACCTCCCAAAGCTGGTGATAATAGGGGTAGAGTTGGTATGATGGGATGCTTAGGTGACCCAGCATGAGATGGGTGCCCATCAAAGACCTAAATATCTTTTTAAAAAAAATTTATTATTTTTTGTGTATGAGTGTACTGTCTGCATGTAGGTTGGTGCACCCGTGTCATGCAAAGCCTCAGAGGTCAGAAGAGGGCATAAGATTCCCCTGGATTTGGAGTTAAAGATGGTTCTTAGTCACCATGTGGGTCCTGGGAATCAAACTCGGGTCCTCTGCAAGAGCAATCGGCGCTCTTAACCACTGATCCATGTCTCCAGCCCCAAAGACCTAAATTTCAAAGGTGGATGTGGCTAGAGCTATCCATATAAGGTGTGGGAGATGGGAATTCTTTCTACAGCCAGTGCCACCATGAACTGGGTCACCTAAGTAGTTAGAAAATATCTTCCCAGCTTGCTTTGGTTGCCTGTGCATCTAGAGCAGCATTGATAAATGCACAGTTAGTAAGTCATTTCTACTCCAGCTGGTCCAAACAACTGGGTGTGTCCATTCCTGAGAGATAGAACAAGTGACAGTGTGTAGCTTTTCAGTGCTGAAAACTGAAGCCTTTAAAGCATCTTTCAAAAAAATGCTCATGCTTAGGAGCTAAGGATACACTTCATTGGTACAGCAGCTGTCGAGCATGTGTGAGACCATAAATTAAATCCCAAGGACCACTAAATAAATAAACAAGTAAATAAATAAGTAAGTAAATAAATAAAGAAATAAAGGCTTATCCTTGAAATCATATAGGGCTGTATTCTGGTGGAAGAAAGGAAATGCTTAAGTTAGAACTGTCATGAGAAATCTTGTAGTCACTCACATTATTTGGTCCATAATATTTACCTGTATAGTACATGGAAGCTCAGCATCAGGATATACGTGGAGCACTCTGTTCAGGCATACACAGAGCCACTGGGTTTGTTTGAGGGATTCTAAGGTTGTTTCTGTAACCACTATGATTGGGTGTGGCAAATGTGCTCTGAAGACATCGGTGGAGCATCTGAACCTTCATATCATTCTGTGCTTCCTGGAAATCTCCTTAAGGATCCATTCTTACTGCATCCAACTATGAAAACAGCTGCCCTTCCATTTTCAGAGAATCCACATACTCAGTTTAACCATAGATAAGAAACATATTTTTTTAAAATTGCATCTGTGCTGAACATGTATAGACATTGTTGTCGCCATTCCCTAAATGATCTTATAATTTCTACAGCACTTATGTTAACATTGTATGAAGTATGGCAAGGAATCCAGAGAGGTTTAAAAACTTATAGGAGGCTGGACACTTGTTATATGCAAATACTCCTTGTGGAAGGAGTTGAACATCTGTAGATTTTGATATGTTTGGGTATCTTAGAAACAAGTCCCTAAGGATCTGAAACATGACTAGGTTCTTTTTTATTGTAGATCTATGTTCAGAGTCTAATTCTCAATTGTTCTCTTTTTTATCATATGTATAATCTATATGTTTATTATCTATGCATACATCAACCATTTATCTTTTTATCATCTTTCCTTCCATCTTTCTGCTTTGACATCTTTTGTCTTTCCTGTTTGAGTATCTTGAGGAAAGTGATCAGCTTCTCTGTCCAGTTGCTATGGAGGTCAATGGTTCATTGGCTAACTAGGATAACAGGGTTTGTCACCACACTTAGGTTTAACTCTCTCTCTCTCTTTTTTTTTTTTTTTTTGGTCTTTTTGAGACAGGGTCTCCCTGTAGCCCCAGCTGGCCTGGAACTCTAAAGAGAGTCTTGTCCCTAACTTTTCTTGGCTCATGGAAATAAGCAATGAGGAAAAGTCTGTTCTCAGAACAGTGAGAAAGAGATAAGAAAACAGATCTGAATAATTGTCACATCATGGTGGCATATCTGCAAGACTCCCTCAGATTCGTTCTGTTTAGCTTGTGTTATTAATAAGAAAAAGACAAAAGGTCTCACTTTATTTTTAAAAAAGAGCCAGGCACAACACTCTTATTCACAGCATGCATGCCCTTTCAAAGGAAATATTTCTGCTAATGAGGCTCTTTCGAATGTCCATTAGTTATTAGGCACTCTTAGCCGGGGCGGGGGGGGGGCCCTTCCCTTTAATTAATGTGGCTGTTATTTAGACCTCCTTTGGAGATGTTCTTTTTTATTCTCAGCTTCAGAAATAAGATGGGAAGGAGGAATTACATCAGACGAATTTATCTGTGTTTGATAGAACAATGGGCGCTTCTCTCTTTCCTTGAGCAAGGCTGTCTTTGAAAGGAACAGCTCAGGGCTGGAGAGATGGCCTAGAGGTTAAGAGTACCGACCGCTCTTACAGAGGACCCGGGTTCGATCCCCAGCACCCACATGGCAGCCGAGAACCGTCTGAAACTCCAATTCCAGGAGAACTCCAGTTCCAGGGGAATCCGAAACCCTCTTCTGACCTCTGCGGCATTGCACGACACGGGTGCACAAACTTGCATGCAGACAGTACATCATACACATACAGAAATAAATTAAAAAAAAAAAAAGAAAGGAACAGCTCAAGGGTTGATGAGACTATTTAGGTAAAAATAAGCAGTGGGTGAAAGAAGTTGTAGCAAGCTGAAGTTCACAGGAACCAGCACCAATGGCGACTGGAAGTCACCTCCTCTTTCTCCTTCAAATCCTTGGCTATTACAGAACAATTTTTCTTCTGGGACCTCACCCTTCATTATCGAAGGGAAGCAATTAGTTAGGAAAGAAGGAAGTTCCAGGAGGGTTGGTAATTGGGAGGGTCATAGCCGATAAAGGGGAAATCAAATTCCATTTCATGATTAGGAAGACTGAGTTGTCCCCAAGATCCGCTCAGTAGATGAAAAGTCAATATAAGTCCACTGAGGAGTATCATGCACCCAATTAGAAAGCAGGGGGAAGTCTTAATGGTAAACTTTGGGGACACTACAAATTCATGTAGAAATACTTCTTTTAAAAGGGAGGTGGAAGAAAAGCAGAAGCAAGCAAAGAGGGCAGGACAAAGTGGCCATCCTATCATTGCAAGACCTGCCAGGTGACATCAGTGCAGAGGGCAGTGAAGAACCATCTGGGGAGGTTGTTGAAAAGCAAATCAGAACAACTGATCTTTTGGGGGAGGCCTAAGCTTTGAACCTGTTGATCTGGAAATCTGTTACTCGCTGTGCTCTGTTTCTAGATATACTCATTCAGTCATCTGGGAAGACTACTGGCACATGGGAAGTCCCAGTGAATGATTCAGGTATAATTTTGACATTAAATCCTTTGACATGAAGTGTACCCTTTTGTCATTTCCTCAACAGAAGAATTTTCCATTTGTCTTAGGTGGAGTTAATAGACACTGGAACGTTTTCCTAACTGAAGAGCTGTAGAACAATATACCTTATTAACCATGACCTCCATAGGTTCCTATGGCCACTGTAATGTGTTCTTGCATGTAATGAAGTGCTATGCCAGGGTGCCCTGCATGGATGCAGCCTTCCCATATGCAGCATATATTCAAGTTGATGTAATAAAATGCTAGATAACTGCATGAAACCCATAACTGTTTTCTACTAAGGAAGACACTGAGACTGAACAGTATCTGAACAGTATTGAGGACAATTTACAAAACCTACATTTGTCTGCATTTTTGCATAAACATGTTCATGTGATACTTACATAATATAAAAAATAAACTATATTTTCTTTTCTTTTTTTTTGTCATTTTGAGACAGGGTCTCCCTGTAGCCTCAGCTGGCCTAGAACTCACTATGTATATCAGGCTGGCCTTAAACTCACAGATATCCACCTGTTTGTGCCTCCCGAGTGCTGGGATCAAAGGTGTGCACCACCACACACAGCTTAAAATATGTTTTCTAAAAGCAATTTGAACTAAGACTTCAGGAGGTAGATTCACCAATTTTATCGGACCAGTATGGATCTTTGTATGTGGCTGAGCCATAGAGACACATCCTGAAACACTTTACAATTTTAATTATTTTAGAGCTTAGGAAATGAATATTCAAATGTCAACAAAATATCCAGCTTTCATGGAAAAGAATTAGAGAGAAGGGGGGAGAGGAGGAAGGGAAGGAGAAGTGGCAGAAGAGATGAATGGTAGTACAAAATGCAGAAAACAAAGTGCAGAAGTGATGCTGGGGAAAAAGAGGAAGAGGAAGCAATTGGAATGATCTCAGTTCTCAGACCTTTCAATAACACCAAGAAGCTAAGAAAATGAGCTTGTTCTGAGAGATCTTTATTTCCAGCCCTACATTCAGCATCCTTCCAAGCTATCAATTACAAAGAATATGGAATAAAAGTCTGAAGCTTATTTTCCATGAGGATGAGAGTAGTTGTAGATAGATAAATCTAGGCAATCTGGGAGAAAGGGACTTAATACTGGACAGCTAGAGACATCCCAGGATGAGAACGAAGGGCCTCCCCCAGGATGAGGCGTGAGCTGGTACCGAGAGCAGTCACACAGAGCAGAACCAAGGGGGGGCTTTTCCATGAAAGACTCAATTAAATAAAACAGTGAAGCTCATCAGATGCATTTGACGTTTGACCATACGGGAGATGAAGCTGTGAGACAGTGTAGGGAAAAAATGAAGCACAGAAACATAAGAAATTGAGAAAATGGAAAACAAGGGAGAGAAACAAAGAAGAGTCTGCTTGAGAAAAGAGGAACTATCAGTAACGAGTGGCTCAGCAGTGAATGAGACTTACATACCTTTAATGCCATAAACATTGACATTGTTTAGCCTCAGACTCAGGAACCGGAAGAAATAGTGTGTGTGTGTGTGTGTGTGTGTGTGTGTGTGTGTGTGTGTGTCTGTGTGTGTCTGTGTATTGCATTTAAAAAAGTTATATTCTCAAAGAAATCAGATCAGTCATTGCCCCAGTTCCTTAATGGACAGGGAGCTTAGGGCAGGGACCCTCAAACAACAGTTTCAGAAATATCCCTGTTTTTTTTTTTTTTTTTTTTTTTTTTGGCGTAGGTATTAAGGGAGCTCTGGTTTTCATCTCTCCTAAATAGTGCATCCTGTCTGGAGGTTGGTTACACACAAGAGTGGGAATTAAAATTGTAGCCACAAATTAATGATCCCTTCCAGTGAACAGCTTTGGGACTGAATTTCTAGATTTTCCTGGTAAAAATTATATACCTATATAGGTACATATAGACATATATATATATATATATATATATATATATATATTCTCCAGTTCCAGTCCATCTCATAAATGACTCTAGGGTTACTTCTTCTTCAGAGGAGCAGAATGAGAATGACACAGCAGCAGTCAAGCTCCATTAAGGAAAAACTTATGAAATCTCTGGCCTGAGTGGGAACCTAATTTTCCAAGGTATCCATGTCATAAAAGAATTAATCCAGTTGGTCCAGTCAATTGCATGGTCAAGGGAGGACCCCTTGGAAGGCAGGACCACCCCTCAAAAAGCCAGAACCACCCCAGAAAGGCGGGACCACCCCTAGGAAAGCAGGGTCACCTTAAGCCATGTAAAAAAGATAGGTGGAATAATTATACCTTTAATGAAATAATATACTTTCACTTCCCAGGATTCTACTCCCTCACCCAGTTTCTACAGGCCACCGTGAGGTTCTGCTGCATGTGCCTACCTTTCTGAGAAGGGTATAACTGACTCAGAAGGGTATAACTTTTCCTTTTTCTCTTGGATGCTATCTGGAATCTAAGTATGCTTTTTATGGTACTTCGACTTCCTTACTCTTTCTCTGAAGCCTCCTTCCTACCATGTGGCTGACCTCAATGCCAGCTTAACTGTCTTTTTCTTCTCTTCTCAGTTCTCTTGCCTTTGGAAAGCAACTGAGAGGTATATCTTGCCTACCCTGGTATTTTTCTTTTAAGATCTAGTAAAAGTGATCACTTTGAATTAACTTTGGCTTTGCTTGACAAAAAAGCTAAATTCTCAATACGATAGAATACAGCCAACATGCAACATCAGAAGTCAGTCAGTCAACACATTCAGCATGGATATATTATTCAAATGTGGAGTTCAGTAGCATAGGTGTGCTTAAAGCAGCCCTGGTAGACAATGCCTCAGGGGCTGCAACTTGGGGAAGTTGAGGCAAAAAAATAGCTGTTTTTAATTTTAAGGCCTGCATTTGATTTTTAAGGCTGTAAAATCAGAATGAAATAAAATGACCTACTAATAACTACTAATAACTCAATGTAATTTTTTAGACCTACAGAATTGCAAATTTATGTTCCAAGATATAATTAAATATTTTAAGTTTGAGAATTACATGTTTAGTTATTACTGTACTTTCTATTTCTTTTTTAACTTCCAAGACTGTGATTTTTATCTCTAGAAGTTCATTTAGGGCCTAGGAGAAGGCATACTGGGGATGTAGAAAAGTAATAGAAAAATAATGGAAAAATCTCTTGGGGCCTGGTCATGGGAGAGCCCCAACCACAAAGGCCTGGATACCCAGGACAGAATATGGAGTGAGGACCACACCCGGCCCTTGGGGGAGGTCTGTTCTAGAGAGTCAGTCCTCCCAAGACAGAATCTGTGAAGGACAGAGACTTCTGTCCCCAGCATGTCTGCCGTGCACAACCTGGGACTGCAGGAGAGTAGGCTCTGGGGGAGGTGGTCACTTAGAGAATACCGAACCTGCTGCCCAGCATCAGGAAGACCTCTGCCCTCTACTTTGCTCCACCATCAGCTTACCAACAGAGAAACATGGAATCATGGCTCATGCCAGGGAAACACAGCTCCTGCTCACAGGGTGTTATCACAGCTCCAACTCACAGAAGCACGGCACAGCTCCAGGTTCATAATAGGGGACCACATTTCTATCTCTCAAGAGGAGACCTCAGCTCCAGCACACAGAAGGGGAACACAGCTTCTGGTTCCCAGGTAGGGACCACAGCTCCAAGTTCACAAGAGGCAGCTATGACTCTAGATTCATGGAAGGGGACCACAACTCTGGCTTATGGAGGGGTGGGGGTTTGTGTGTTGGGGGCCGACGGGACACACTATAGCTCCAGTTCACAAATGGGGAACCACAGCTCTGGCTCTCAATGTGATTTTTTTTAATGACACTTAAAATTATTAAAAGAGGAAAATGAACAAAGACGTTCACATAAAGATGAATTTCAGAAACCAGTGTCAGTTGCTACAGAGTTAAATGTTGGAGGACAAAATATACTAATCACAGCTGTCATCTTTTGAACATGTAACCTAGCATCCCCTCATTTAATGTTTACATCCACTCATAACATAGGTGTTACTGTTATGAAGCACATTTTGGAGATGAGATGAGAAGTTAAACAGGCAGACAGTGGACTGATGAACCTGAGACTAAGGTGCAAATGTAGACATACACTTCCAGTGATCTGCTAGCACCCTGCTTAGACATACAAATGTTACTCTCATCCCTAATCAGAGAAGCAGTGAGCAGGGGGTGAATGCAGAGACTTATGGCTTCTCAAGTGGTGAGAATAAGTGACAGATATGTGCTCAGTCCTAAACAGGCTCTGGGAACATTGTGGAAGAGGGGGCAGAAAGAATGCAAGATAGGGAGACAATCTGTGAAATGCCGTCCTCTGGGCAGGACACCAGCCATTGTAAACATGACCTCACAGTACTTGAGATTGTCCATAGTAGGCCTACACAAGACTGGACCTGGCGAAGGATTTATAGGGCTGTACCACATTTCTTGCTGAGCTACTGAGTACTGATGGATGCTGAAGGAGGACCGTGCACTGTTTTCAGGATGCATATCCACTGGTGAGCACACTGGGGTGCAGCGGACACTTTTAAACCTGCGATCACACATATCATCCTAGTTAAAACCAGTGCCTCACAAAACAAAACAACAAGACACAAATGTGAGACAGGGGCCTTGGAAGGAGGACAGGGTGATGATGGGGTGGTAGGGAGAGAAGAGGGAGAGAGGGAGTGATAGTAATTAGAATGCATAATATATATGTATGAAGTTGTCAAAGAACAAATTTAATAAATTTTTTGAAAAGAAAAAAAATTACCCAAATTTATCCAACACTCATAATCTTCGCCAGGAGTTGATACCCCCAGGGAAATTTGGAGGTCACAGAAATTTAGAACGAGGTAAGAGAGCTCTGAATGCATTCTTTTCTTGTGGATCAAGCAGCATGAGAAACCAGCAGACTGCAAATTTCCCCCAGACTTCAAAGAAAATTTAAAACCCCTGTAATTTGCTATTTGATCAGGCACTGGTTTAAATAAAAAAAAATATTTGAGCTTCTTTTCTACTCATTTCCTACACATTTTTAGTCAGGTTATTTTTAGATTTGTCAGCACACAACTTAAAACGCTGCCCTGAATCTGTGCACAGCGGTGACACTTCACAGTTGTCAGAAACTCTTCCTGTCTATCATATTTGATGGCCGCAGTAGGCCCACGAAATGAGCTCAGCTGGTGCCCCTCATCATTTCACAAATGGGGACAGGGAGGACCATAAAAACGAAGAGCTTTTCTGCAGCTCACACAGATGATGACAGAGTCGTGATTGGAGCTCACAGTTCCAACTTCCTTCCTCTCCGTTTCCACTGTCCTTCAACATAGCACTTAGTAACACCACATCCAAGGTCAACACTTAGGGACTGCCTGCTTCTTCTAGAGCTTTTCCTCACATGTTGACTTCTTGAACTGGAATAAGAATGGGATTTTTGATTGGGAAAATGATTTTACACTGGTTCTTCAAATGTTGCTAAATCATCCAGATTTAAAATATTCACAAAATCAAATTTGGCAACAACTCCTGTCACTATAATACAATGGCTGAGACAATAAACTTTTATAAAGAAGAGTTATCTGGGTTCCTAAGTTTGGAGGTTTCACTTCATGCTCAATTAGCCCCTGTTGCAGCCAATTTTCCTTCCCAGGAGAGCAGCGCCTGCTAACTCAAATGCACGCGAGGTCGAACGCACACTTTGGTGGCCATTTGGGGGTCCTGCCTCCTCCCCTGCACGGAGAGAGATGGACCAAGGAACAGAGTCTCTAAAAGCTCCAATTAGAGGTTGCCAGTGAGTTTAATGGGTTTTTCCTACAGAGAGAACGGGGGAAAACTTCACTTATGGGGTCCCTTTGGCACTCCCTTCACATACCCCAGGCTGGGACCCCCAAAATGTTCCTCTCAACATGGCGCCAGCTGGATGAGAGAGCCAGGTGCAAGCCCTCTAAGCTTAAGAGCCCTTAGCTCCTCCCCCTGGGTGAGCTGACTGGTCAGGAGGGGTCACCTGATCCATAGCTCCACCTCTCCTCAGGAGGATTCTTCTCTTCTCTGGGAGGCCTCTGATATATGGCCGGCCAGGGTCTGTCTAATTTATCCCACAGCCCCATAGTTTTGGGCCTGCGGTGAGGAGGCTGGAGTGTACGGTAGAGCGAAACTGACAGGAAGCAGTGATGAAGAGAAGGGAGACTGAGATTCACTCTCACCTTGCAAGGTGCATATCCAGTGACCTAGGGATCTTCCCCTAGGTCTCCTCCCAAACGGTCCAGTATCTCCCAGTGGTGTTATTCCAGGGACCGAGCCTTGAGCACATGGACATTTTGGGGCCCTTCAACATTTAAACTTCAACAACTCCTAATGCATATAGTTCCTACATTGTACAAAAGTAAAACAAGTCACAAGTTAAATATAAACAACACCACACAAACCAATATACTCAAAAAAGAAAAACAGTGAAATAAAAGACACTGCAAATCTTCTGTAGAGGCTTGGGTAGTGTTCTGGGTTCGTTCTCTGGGTACACACTTTGATGTGCTCCAAGCTATGATTTATCTCTCCATCTTTCAACCCCCCTCCCCACTCTGGGGAGAAAGTTTATTTGTCTTATAATTTATTATTGTATCCAGTAAGCTATTCCAAAATTTAGAGACTTAAAACAACCCTTTTATTTGGCTCAGGAGTTTTTAGGTCTGGGATTCAGCAAGGATGGTGACTGAGCTTTGGGTAGCGGAGCAGGGGTCTCTCTGGCTAACAGGTCCTCTTCAGGGTGGCTGCTGCACTCGCATGTCTGATTTCTGGGTATTTCTTGCCTTTTTTCTTCCCATGATGCATCAGCTTCTCTGCCTAGTTTAGCCTTCTCCCAGCACTGTGTTCTCAGGGCAGCTCCACTTCCAATATGACAGTGCATCAGAAGAACAAAGCTACCAGACAGTGGGGGTGTCCTGAATTAACAAGGTCACACTACCATATTCTCTTCATTCAGATGTCATTGTGAGTCAATGAATATATATATATATATAAATATATAAAATAAATATATAAAAAAATATATATATATGATTATATATATATATATATATATATATATATAAAATCACTCTGCCACTGAGCTGTATTCAATAGCTCTGTGCTCTACTTGGCAGAGATGGTCAAGGTAACATTGCAAGAGCGCCAACTGCTCTTGCAGAGGACCCGGGTTCTATCCCCAGCACCCGTCTTTAACTCCAGTTCCAGGGGAATACAACACTGTCTTTTGACCTCTGCAGCATTGCACAACACAGGTGTTGTGTACATGCAGACAGTACATTCATACACATAAAAAATAAATAAAATAAAAATAAGACACCGTGAGGGACTTCCACTGTTTCCTGTATCTAGTTGACCTTTCTGAGCATAGGCAAAGGAGCTAAATCTCTATCTACTTCATATTAAAACATGGACAGTGCTTATTAATGGCAAATTGAGGGAAGGGGACACACGTCGTTTCCAAGCTAAGATGGGCTGAACTTACCACGTTTCTACTCCTGCTTTCTCTCCCCAGTGGTCTAGAAAGCATACTAGGATGGTGGTGTGTCATAATGGTCTCACACTCCACAGCATCAATCACTGAAAGATTATATACAATAGAACCTCTGCCAAGCCTTGTTGGACATGTACTGTGACTGTGATGGCTGGTTTCATTGTCGACTTGACTGGATTTAGTCAGCTAAGAGGTATACCAGTGAGTGTATCTGTGAGGGTGTTTCTGGAGAAAAGGAAGGCTCTGAATGTTAGTTCTACCATCACATGGACTGTGGCTCTGGACTGAACTAAAAAAGAAGGAGAAAGTGAGCTGAGTACTAGCATTGTTTCTCTTTGATTCCTGGCTGCAAACACAGCTTGAAGAGCTGTCTCATGTTCCACCATGATGGTCTGTGCCCTCAAACCCACAGCCAAAACAAACCCTTCCTTCCCAAGTTGCTTTTGGGCATTTAAGGACATTTTGCACAACAATGAAAAGAGTAAATGTGCATTGAATAAAAAGGAAACACACACATATATATTATGGATTTTTTTTAAAGGGAAACATATATATTAAATGGATGGAATTTAACAGCTAGGTTTGTTATTGAAGAGTAATCTTTATCCTGAAAACGTTTTTAATTATTCCAAATATTCTGACTGGAAGTTCGAGGACTTTATTGTAGTCCAATGTGAGGAACACTGTTTTAATTTGTACTAAAATATTTCATGAGGGAGGTAAGTCAGCAGACTGAGTAGTTAATTAAAGGGGAGAACCTGCGAAAGAAGTAACTGTCACTGGCACCTTTCTCCTCTTGACAAAGCCATCATGGCAAAGTCCTAACCTAATGACTACTTTCAGAGATGAAGTCACTCTTCTAACTTTGAAGTCTCAGGCATTTATTTTCTGATATCATTGTGATTCCATGGTCGAGCTTAGAAATTAAGGCGATTTATTTCCAGACATTTGGACTTTTATTGTTATTAAATGATAGAGATGGCAAGATGGAGATAATTGGTGAAGGCTAAGTCGCTGCCCATGTCACATGAATAAATGCTGGAATAATTTTTTTGAGTGCACTGATATAAAGTTAAATGATAGGTTATATTTTAGCCATGGAAAATGTGATCCTTAGCTGAATTAGTCTACTTCCGAGATGTCTTGACTTACTCATTAAAAGGAATCTCTTTATTAAGTTTTATAAAAAATTGGCTTGGCCTACACTTGGGAGCCACCTGGCACTCTCGTGATTAGCAATTACCCATCGATTTAGGTTCTCTGATTAAAGTTTTTCATGATTCAACACCAACTAGTTGCAGGTGTGTGAGCAAGTTATCAACTAAATTCAAATTGCCTCAAAAGACCAGATTGAAAACTGGTTGGTTTGGTAATTTCCGTCATGTGAACGACTGAATTAGACGGCTCCATGGCAAATAAACTGATTTCTCAGAGAGCCATATACACAAACAAATCAACTAGATTCAGAGCGATGCAGTTAAGCCACACACACAAAATCCTCAAATAGTCCTCTTGGTGAGACACTGTTATTTGCTTGCCTTGAATGATGTTATGGGGACTTTGGGTGCTTTTAAATTTCCTTTTAATGTAGTGTCAGCTTGAGACACGTCTTAGAGTCTATATTAATAGATTTATATCATTCTGGAGAAAGGGTTCTGAGCTATGCCATATTTTTCTGTTCTATTCCAAATTTCCATAAGAAGTAGTTGAGGTCATTCTGTTAAGCAAAATCATAGATGACAGGAAATGGGAAGGAGATTGACTCAGGAGTCAATAAAATCTCAGTGGATTAGAATGCATTCCATAAAATGAAAAATTCAAGTAAATCTAAGTCCCTTGTTTTGGACCAAAATGCAAATCCCCAAAGTGTGACTTGATTATCAGCATACTGGAGAAGAATCTAGAAGGTTTAATTAATTATATGTCCAATATAATAAAATCAGTAATAATAACAGTGATCAGTATAATAAGTTCAGCAATAAGATCCATGATTTCTATAAAAAAAGCCCAAATTATTCTAGGATGTATTAAGAGGAAAACAGTCTTGAAACTACAAGAAATACGGGCAGCGAAAACCCTCCTCTATTATCAAAGTGTTGCTAGATGGTGCGTACAGATCTCAAACAAAGTTTAGAGAGGTGGGATTGGGATGGTCTGAGAAACAGACACTTAATTTAACAAAGACATCTGGAGGAAGCAAGAATGTTTGCTTGAAAAACATCCTGGGTGCATGATATCAATTGTCAGATGTTGGAAAGGTTCTCAGGTGGAAGATGAAATTGTTGGCCCTAGAAAGCAGAACCTGCATTGTGGGCAAGGACGGTGTATTAGTCACTTTTCTGTTGCTGTGATAAAGCACCATGACCAAGGAACTTATAAAAAGAAGAGTTTATTTGAGCTTACAATTGGCGGTTCCAGGGAATTAGAGTCCATTGTGGCGGGAGGCGTGGCAGCTGGATCTGGAGCAGCAAGCTGAGGGTTACATCTCGCAAAGAGCACAGGAAGCAGAGAGAGGGCAACTGTAGACCACAAGGCTTGTTAAACTCTCTAAGCCCTGCCTCCAGTGACACATTTCCTCCAGCATGGCCACACACCCCAAGACCTCCAAAAACAGCACCACCAACTGGAGACAAACGTCTGAATACCTAGAGCCTATGGGGGACACTCATCCAAACCACCACAGATGGTAAGGTAGTTTTGGGGTTATAAGAAATATTTTGTAGTCTATTTTCTTGCCTTTTTTCCTTTGCTCTTTTCTACTGTCCACTCTGCTTTGGGATTTATTTTATTTGCTACTTTATTTTAGTTAATTGATTTAATTTTAATCTTAGATACAGAATCTCACTATATATCCCAGGCTAGTTTTAAACTTGTGGTAATCCTTCTGTCCCAATTTCCCAAGTGCTGGGATTATAGGTACGGACCCAAACCTTTGGACCTTATTTATTTATTTATTTATTTATTTATTTATTTATTTATTTATGTTTAAAGCCTCATAGCCCAAGCTAGCCTGAAACTCACTATGTAGCCCAGGCTGACCTTAAACTTGTCATCTTTATATATCCACTTTCCTGGTGCCATGATTAGAGGAAATGCCCTGTCACACTTGAATATTTTATTTTTAAAGTTTTGTTTCTTCAGAGAAGAGGTCTAATGTGGACAACATTATCAAATAATCAAACAATGAAGTCAAGAACTTGTCATAGAGATGTCTTGCTAGATGTTGGTCCATAGAGCCCTGGAAAATTATGGAGTGGGGTTTGCAAAATATTGGCCTGTAGGTCTATATTCAGATTTGTTCTCTTGATGGATTTTATTTAGCTTGGTATCATGAACATGCTACATCAGAAATTTGGATGGATGCGTTTGTCTTTCTACAGTTTTAGAATTTATCAAATATCAATCAATTCACAGGTGATATGCTCTTGTTATTGCAGTTTCCCAATAGTCCCAGTTTCCCTAGATAGCTGGATGTGGGCGAACACAGGTTCTTCTATTTGAATATTACTTACTAATGTTAACCCTCCAATCATATTATACATCCCACATTAGATTGATATTATCTATCTATCTATCTATCTATCTATCTATCTATCTATCTATCAATCATCTATTTATATCTACATCTGTATGTCTATGTAGGTTACAGAATGGCTACAAAAGGACTAAAAAGGCCACAGAAGAGTTCAAGAAGTGCCAAGAGGCCTTAAAACGGAGGGAGAAACAAAGCGCTGACAAAAGATGCAGAGGATATCGACAGAGGATATCGACAGAGGATATCAACAGAGGATATCAACAGAGGATATCAACAGAGGATATCAACAGAGGATAGATAAGGAACTGCTGGAGACAGCTGCAGAGCCAAATCATGAGGTCACGGATTTGATCCTCAGGTTTGAGTCAAGCTCTACAGCCCAGTGCAGGACTGAGTACAGATGGATGAACAGGTGGGATTCAAGTAGCCCCATAAACAGTGAGGACTGCACTGAGCTGAAGCTCCAGGTAATCTGAAATGCTGTGTTTGTGGAACCCTTGACATACACAGACACACAGACACACACATACACGCACCCCTACACACATACACTCAAACTGGGTGGTCATATGACAGCTTGGTGGGGGCTGGCACCACTCCAGTGTCAAGTGACTTCCTCTTTATGGAGTCTAAGTAAGGGTGTTGCACACTTCCTTGGTCTGGTGTGTTTGATAAATTCTCAGACCTGCTTTTTTTTTTTTTTTTTGGTGCGGTTTTAATATGCTTGTGGGCTCATATGATCCCAGTCTACTTTGATAAGTTTATTGGACAGTACTTTTTTACATTTAAGAATCATTTCTGTGTTTATCAGTCTGTGTCTCACAGGTGATGCAGACAAGTGTAGTGTATAGGTGCAACAAGGGGCAGAGTCATCCCGTCTCTGCATTTACTCAAAATAAGAGTCCAGTGTTCTTACAATGGAGTCCCTCAGGACAGGTACAGCCTGAAAGTCATTGTCTTATACAATGTGGAGTCACTTAGTACAAAGTACACCCTGACTTAAGTACTAGGACAGTATGTTAAGAAAATCTGACTTAGTCACATATGTACACATATGTGTGCATATACACACATATGTTTAAATAAAAAAAATTGAAGACAGGGTTTCACTATGTGCCCCAGACTGGCCTTAAAGTCCCAGTCCTCTTGCCTCTGTCCTGAGTATTGAGAGTACAGGTATATGCTACCATGTCCAGCTAATCTCCAACATATACTTTTAAAAAATCAAAGGTTCTTCATGATTAATATTTTCTTGAAAAATGAGTAGAACTGTCAACCACAGACTTCTAAATTTGGAGGTAACATGAGTAAGGGTCTGCTTTTTGTTTTGTTTGTTTTGGTTTTGAAAAAATTTGACAGTGTGAACTTTCTATTACCCCAGTCGTCTCCTCCACTCTCTGTTCTATTTTCCAAAGAGGCCGAAGGCAGTTTTATCATTTACCCTCATGCTTGAGTTACAGCTTTGCTTTGGTATGGGTTTAATCTAAAACTTATTTCCCTGGATTTTCTCAGCTTCCAGTTTCTGATCCTTGTTGAGCACAAGAATTGATTGGGTTGGAGAATGGGGCTTGCTTAATGATAAATAGTTTTTAAACATTATGACGATTATTATTTGTGTGTGTGTGTGTGTGTGTGTGTGTGTGTGTGTGTGTAGATCAAAGGATAACTCGTGGGAGTTGGTTCCATTTTTCTGCCATGTGAATGAATTCTGGGAATGAATTCAGGTTGATCCAGGCTTGGTGGTAGATGTCCTTACTTGTTGAACCATTTCACTCACTGTCAAACATTATTTTTGAGTTGAAGGAACCCATTCATCCACACCCACCATGCCAACTGAAATATTACAATGAATCCCAATTTACAAAACTAAGTAGAACAGCTGTTATGTTTGAGTAGGCGAATAGCCTTTACCTCGCCATCTAATTTCCAGGGCTCTACTAGACTCATTTGAATAATTCAAGGTTTGAGTCTTTACTACGAAGACAGGAATACTAACATACAAATGGTGCTTCTTCCAAACACTTTGTTTAATCAAAATCTGCACTTCTCAGTTTGAGAAGAAAGCCAGGCAAAGGAAGATTCATGAACAAGTTCATGAGACCCAGATTAACCTGGGTTAGCTTTGATCTTAACTATTTGGAGAATGGCTTCAGGTTTGTTCATGGAATCAAAGCTATGAAGACCTAAGGGGCACTTTAGAGACCTGTTGGTCCATGCTCCTAATAGAACAGATAAAGGGACTGGAGATTGAGGCAGCATGGCTTGTTCTAGTAAACACAGCTATTATAATTGGAGTTAGAACTAGTGCCAGAACCCAGAAACAACCTCAGATTAAACTCCCCCTCACTCCTCTTTTCTCCCAGATAGACAAGCGTTTAGGTTTACTTCTTCATAATAGGTTTTAATTGCTTTGTTGCTGCCATTTTCTGATGAGCTTTCTCATGTGGATTCTCTGAGGTGTCCTGACAACCAACATCTATTAAAAATGTCTTTATTCCCGGGGTGGGTTGTTTTTCTCTTTCAGGGAATTGGAAATGGGAAATTGTGTTGTCTTACCTGTTTGTTCTCAGGCAATATGTTTTTATTGCTAAATGGGACATACTTGCCACAGAGAAGATGGGAAACACAACCTTTTCAACACAGCTAATGGCAAACCAATTAGATAACCTCCAGCAATGGGGTTGTTACTCAGACACAAATCTCCTTGTCTAACTCCTGTTTACTCATCTCTGGATAGACCTGGCTTTACCCCCTTATCCTTCCCTGAACCTGTAAGACTTTCAAATGGATTCAGTTCCACTCACTTTCAAAAATTCTCTTGATTTGAATTTAAGAGCATCAAGCCCTTTTACAGATAGAAATGTGATCACAAAAAATGTCATGGGCTAAACCAATTTAAATAGGACAGAAGGGAGTTCTGAAGACAAAAAGCC
Source organism: Rhizomys pruinosus (assembly GCA_009823505.1). Classification (NCBI taxonomy): domain Eukaryota; kingdom Metazoa; phylum Chordata; class Mammalia; order Rodentia; family Spalacidae; genus Rhizomys; species Rhizomys pruinosus. The sequence goes on from VZQC01006589.1 coordinate 8,469,316, forward strand.
CTTTCTGAGACAACTGCAAATTCAAACCTACCTTTGCTTCACAATGTTATTTTAGGAATATTTAATAGCAAGATAGACTTTTAACTGTTTGCTCATGTGACAATGAGGGACATTTATAGTTGCCTTCAGCTAAGTACTGAATAAAATTCAGGTCTCCTTTATGAAGTATTTCTTTGTTTGACTTGAATTCTGTGTGTGTGTGTGTGTGTGTGTGTGTGTGTGGTCAGAGGACAACCTCAGGAGGCATTCGTCAGCCACTGTTCACCTTTTTACTTTGCTTTTTTGGGGACTGGGCTGACCTGTAGGCTGGCTGGCCAGCAAGATCCAGGGGTCATTTTGTCTTTGCCCCTCCAGTGCTAGGATTACCAGCTCTCATCACTACTCCCACCTTCTTTACATGAGTTCTAGGGGTCCAGCTCAGACCTTCATGCTTGCATGGCAAGCACTTTGCCGAATCAACCATCTCCCCAACCATTGATTGAATTCTTTATTTTTATTATTTTTTTAAATCTTTTTTTGAGACAGGGTCTCCCTGCAGCCCCAGCTGTCCTGGAACTTACTATGTAGACCAGGCTGGCTTCGAATTCACAGAGATCTGCCTGCCTCTGCTTCCCAAGTGCTGAGATTACAGGTGTGTGCCACCATGCCCCCTCATTGATTGAATGCTTAAGAGTTGATTCTTAGTCAAATGCAACTCCCTGCCTTAATGTTCATTGTCTAGCACAGACAGCAGTGTCCAGTTGGGGTAAAATTCATACCATAATTTTTATTTCATAAGCTTATCTGTGCAGTGTAGATTTAAATATCATTTAAGACATGTTCAAAAAATAGACAAGAGTGAAAAGTAAAAAAAAAGTCAATATCTCCAATAATAAATTATGATAAGAAAGGCTGAGTTCCTCTGGCGAATGTGGATTCATCAGTAAGCATTGACTGGATTGGTCTTCTGTTGAGCTCTGAGCCACTGGTAACATGCCCTGCCTGTCACCCTGTCTTCTGCTGTCCCAGTCTTCTTCCTGGGGACCTTCCATATTGGTGTATCCTAGAGCTCACTCTCACTCAACTTTTCTGGTCTATCTACCATCAATTCTTTCCCTCTAACCTTTCCATGTTGTTATTTCTGTCTGTCAATTCCTTGTCCTCTTTTTTGATTATTATTGTTGAATATACCTAAATACATTTATAAATATACATACTTATATATGTATTGAATCCATTTAGTGGTGCTCATACATACGTGTGTTTAGGGCTGACAATTTGGGATTTGATATCTATCAGGAATGTTATTTCTGGAAAAAACTGATTCTCCCTCTCTCAGCATGCACTGAGGCTCCCTCAACCCAGGTATATCAAGTTGATACTAAAGCTATCCAGCACAATTGACCCCTTGTCAACTTGACACACAAAACACATCACTATTAAACCGTCACCTTTCCATTTCTTGTCCCCAAGATGTTAACATTAATCACAACATAAGACAGTACAAGCTTAAAAGCCCCACAGTTCTTAAAATGTCCAAACGCTTAAAAGTTCACAGTTTGTTAAGTCTCTTAACTGTCCTGCACTTGTATCTTGTAGGCTACTGCCTAGGTTTTGTCTAACAGCTTCAGCATTTCAAGTTTCACATTGAGGTCTTTTGTCCATTTTGAATTGATTTTTTGTGCAGGGTAATATGTATATAGGTTCAATTTCATTGTTCTACATGTGGACATCTAGTTTTCCCAGCACCATTTGTTGATACTGTCTTTCCTCCAGAGTGCGTTGTCATTTTTTTGTCAAATATCAGGTGGCTGAATTTGTGCACACTCATGTTTTGTTCTGTTGATCCACATAACAGTTTTTGTGCCAATACCATGCTGTTTTATGACTACAGCTCTGTAATATAGTTTTAAATCTGGTATAATGATTCCCCAGCATTGTTCTTTGTGCTCATGCTTTCTTTGGCTATTCAGGTCTTTTGTGCTTCCATATGAATTTTAGAAACTATCATCATTTCTTAGGTCATCTCAACTGCCACTCTCATGGCATTGAACTCTACCAATTCATGGGTGACGCCCAATTGATTTTTCTTTCTTTTTTTAAATTTATTTTTGTATGTGTATGAATGTACCGTCTGCATGTAGGTTTGTGCACCCGTGTCGTGCAATGCCGCGGAGGTCAGAAGAGGGTCTCGGATTCCCCTGGAACTGGAGTTACAGACAGTTCTTAGCCGCCATGTGGGTGCTGGGGATCGAACCTGGGTCCTCTGCAAGAGCAGTTGGTGCTCTTAACCGCTAGGCTATCTCTCCAGCCCCCCAATTGATTTTTCAACTTTGACCTCTCTTCTAGATTCTTATGACTATTTACTTATTTTCTAAGTCTATTCAGATACTTCATAAATGCTAACATACTTTAAACTCTTAAAGTATCTACCCATTCTCCATCAAGCTGTTCCTGTCATCCTCTTTCCAAATCACATAAGTACTATTTGTACTCTATTGTAATCCAGCCAACGTCTTTGGAGACGCATTGCCTCCTCTTTCTCTCCTCATCTATTCCATCAACAAGGCATCAGCAGATTTACAGACTCCCTTCACAGCATACCCTGAAAGTTTGATTTATTTCTCACCACTCCACCCCTTCTACCTAGCCCGAGCCACTTGCCTTGGTACTTCTAGAACACACAGCATGTGTTCTGCACGCCAGGTCTTTTTCCTCCTGGTTCTTGTCCCCCAATGCTCTATCTCCAGATTCACACAGGGATCTCCCTCCTGAGGTTCTATTTGAGATGTTACCTTTCTATATCATCCAACCGTAGATGCCTTTTATAAACTAGGAGTGCCTCTCCCACAGTGTGCCCTATCCCTCCCACTGTGCTTTTTAATCCCTATAATACTCTATTTCTAAAAAAACCACCAATCATGTAATTGTTTTGTTTATGCTTTATACTTCTCTCCTTCATTCTCCTTAGTAGGAAAGCACTGTGGGAAGAGGACTTTATTTTATTCCCTGTTGTAGCTCAGGACCCAGAACATGCCCAGAATGTAGTTGGGTTCAGTAAATACTTGGTTTGCTAGCAAGCATCCAGAGCAAGAAGGGACACAGCGAGTTTAATAAGCATACACAAAATACCCATTTTTCAAAGAGATAATAGAAGCATTTTAGGTACCTGAAGGTATTTTCTCTTGCCTCTTGGAGAAGGATGGGGAAAGAACTAGTTATGATATATCAGGAGAAGTTTGCTTTATATTCATTTAACATTTTCCCAGATGTCCTCAAAGTTTGCCAGTTTACCATTCAAAAGCTTTTGTCTTGTGAGTCATAAAGATGATACAGCGGGGTCAAACATGCTTGATGCATTCCTGTAGACCCTCTTCTTTGGAGGCAGGATACAGCTTGAGTCTGTGGTATATGGTGAGTTTGAGGCCAGTCTGAGCACAACCCAATGAACTATCAGATTTCTTCCAATGGAAGTTCTGACTGCCTAGAGCTGCCTGGGCTTGCTAGTATCACCCTCCCATCCTTGCTTCTTTAGGGAGGATTGAAGCAAGAATAGCAGCCATCATTTAAAAATGTGCTCACGTCTAGGGAAATAACCAGGCTTACTGACTAACAGCCTTTTCTGCCATTCTGAACCTGTAGTAAATAATTCTCCCCAGATCCCCACAAATAGTTAATTATAGCACCAGCAGCAGCTCTCTGAGGCAGAAAGCCAGGCACATCTGCAATGCCCAGAGGAGATGCCGAAAGTTGCTCCCCATTGCAAAATAAAACCAGTGGATTAATGCAGAAGAGTTTTCCCTACCAGTAAGGGCATTGATGCAGACATCGCTCCCTGCTTTTACTCATATTGGGAGCCACCAGGCTTCTTCTCCAGATGCTACTAAGTCTGAAAACACATTACTTATAAACACTTGCTGGTCTCTTGACATGGTGTCTAGAAAATGAATTTGGCTGCCAGATGGAAGGCGAAGCCAGGAGCTGTTCAACTTGGATCTCACAGCCTCAGCATCTGGCTCAAAATGTGGTCAAGGTCATTACCCACAGACTCAAGGCTTTTCCCTCAAGTTTAAAGTGAGATCTGAAGGAAAGAAGTGGAGTTCAGATTGAGGACTGGGATGAGTATGTACAGCCTTTGGAAGATGGGCCACTTCTGAGTAAAATGGACCCTTGTTTATGGCTGTAGCTCACATCCCGAGAGGATTTTCAGGCTGCCTCTGACCCCTTACATGTGAAAACACGAGACAGGAGTCGGCAGAGCAGGAAGGAAGTCACAGAGTGAAGCAGGTTGGAACACATTTCTCCAAAGGATGGGTAGTGTTCAGTGCATTTCTGAGCTCTAAGCTCACTTTCAGAAAATTTTCTCTGAGTTCAAATGTGAGATTTTTCCTTTTTTGAAGAAAGACAATTGGAACTAATTGGGCATGCCAGCTGTAGTGGACACTGTGGCGTGTTCCCAGATGGCTGTTGCTGAGCGACTGTACATCTCCAGCTGCTAAAGATGGTCAAGTTTGTCTTTCACTGAGAATTGCCTTTGGCAGCAGGAGGCGATTTGCTTAAGACTATAATCCCTTTAGGGAATGCCCTTCGTTAATACCTGGCCCTACTTCAGGACCAAAACCTGTTCCCTTTGCTTCAAGTCGGGGGTACCTCAGAAAAAAATCATCCCTGCTTCTAAATTTCCTGTAGGTCTGACTGAGGACCCTGTTTCCAGCACATGCCAGGGCAGCCTCTCCGTCCGCCCACCTCACTCCCCAAAATCTCCTGCACACGGCTGTCTCAGAATGTTTCCCTGAACTCTACGTGAAGACACCAACTCTGTTTACTGTTCATAGCGAAATCGCACCTCAAGATCTGAATCCTAAAGTGTGTAAAGTGAAAATTACACAGGATTAAGATGAACTTTGAATATTCTTTGGGAAATTTGGGCATATATATCAAGACAATATTCCACACATGTGGAAATCTGGAATCTTGTCATGTCCCTTGGCTCCTGTGGCAGATGAAGAAACTGGCGTGTACTTCTTAGGAAATACTTTGTATTCAAAGCATTATTGTTAAATTTTATAATCTCTCAGCCAGAAAGGTAGTCTTTGCGCTGTGAGCTCCTGGGGAACTATGGCGCATTGCGTGGCCAGCTATCTCACTGTTCAGTTTCCAGTCACGGCAGGCCATAGGATGACCCAGCAGGAGGGAGGGAAGCATCTGTCCTTATTACTTCCCTCTTCCTTTTCGCTTGTCCTTTCATAGCTCAGCCTATTAAATCCCCATGAATCATATAAACCTATGGTGTATCTTCCATTTTTTACTACATTACTTTTAATTTACAGTCCAATTAGTTGGTAGTGAGAAGAGTATTTTAAAGAACCACAAGTTCATGAGTAATATCCATCTGTGCTTTGCTTTTTATTAAAACCATGCCTGATATTGAGGAGAATTGTATGTTCTCCTCCATCAATTATGGCTGTGTGACCCCCAAAAGTCATTTGCTCTTTCAGAATCTATTTTGTCTAAATGGTAAAATTATATTTTAAAGCTTCAAGGCAAAGGCATAATCCATATTTCCATAGAACTCTTCTGTAATTCTTTATGCACAGGAGCAGGAGAAATTAATTTAGGACATACAAATCCATGACAGAACAGCACTGAGTAGCTGTTAAGACCATTTACAAGCCACAAGACCTTTCATATGTCATGTAACAGTCTTGGTCCAATTTCTGCTATGAGGAGATGAGAATTTGAGGAAATAGCAGCTGGAAAAGGCTCTAGAATAAAAGTTTTATACAAATACAAAATCCTATTAGGAATAGAGCACTTGATAAAATATGAACTATAAATGTTACTCTCTTACCTACTATGTCTCCTAACAAGTAAAATATAAACAAACCTCTCTGTTTCCCTTCTTTCTCCAAAAGAAGGTGTTTGAAAAGTGCCTTTCTTACAGCAGAATCTCAAAGTAAGATAGCTTATCATTCTAGAGGAAACAAGTACGTGAGATAAAACCAGTCTTTTCTTTGTGAAAACAGTCATTCAAGTAGGCTCCATACACTACACATGTTTTTTTTACCCAGACTCCAGGCTGAGAGACTGTCAGGCACTGTCTAAACAGAATAGCCTCAAATTTTCTTGGTCATTCACTGGAAGGTTTGGTCAAGACAAATGTGGGAGAATGGATTTTCATCTGGGTCATGGTTTCTATTTGAAAGCAAATGATAATGGTGCTTTTCTTCTCTCCTCAAGGTTTTTTATTTTATTTATTTATTTATTTATTTATTTATTTATTTATTTATTTTTTTGAGACAAGGTCTCCCTGTAGCCCCAGCTGGTCTGGAACCTGCTGTGTAGACCAGGCTGGCCTTTAACTCACAGAGATCCACCTGCCTCTGCCTCCCAAATGCTCAAGTTTTAATCTAGGTAATGAAATTGTTCACTAATATAAATCAAAGGAATGACCACAGTTTTGGCCACAGTACTTACAAATGGTCTGTCTTTATTAAACAAAATGATGATGAATTCAAGGTCCTGGAGAAGAATTAGAAACTAAAAGCTTAGTAATTACAAGAAAGTTTTATGTAATTTGTGTAGAAGACACATGAATTTCTTGGTTTGCTTGGAAATAGTGAGGTTCCAACATTCCTTAAAAAATCTGTGTGTGGGGGCTGGAGAGATGGCCTAGCGGTTAAGAGCGCCGACCGCTCTTACAGAGGACCCGGGTTCGATCCCCAGCACCCACATGGCGGCCGAGAACCGTCTGAAACTCCCAATTCCAGGAGAACTCCAGTTCCAGGGGAATCCGACACCCCCCTCTGACCTCCGCGGCATTGCACGACATGGGTGCACAGACCTGCATGCAGACAGTACATTCATACACATACAGAAATAAATAAAATTAATAAAAAAAAAATCTGTGTGTGAATTATGACTGAATTGTGATATTATGGTTCCATAATTTTCATAGGTTTCTTCATATCACCCTCTTTTAAATTTTTCTGATCTGAGTCTGCATATAGATGAATAAGATGTTCACTGATAATGGCTAAATTCCTGCACTCAATTATACCTCAGTGTATTACTGTACCATGCCAGGAAAGAACTCACAAGCAATTACAAGCCATTCTCGAATGTTGTCAATCATCCAAGTTTCAATTGTGATGATAAACCCATCTTTAAAAACAGTATCAATTATTGCATTATTAACTCCTATGGACAAAGAAAGTCTGGTTCACTCATTAACTCAGACTTTTACAAGAAAACCACATGAATCATGTCTAACTCATTTCAAAGAATAAAAAAATTCTTGTTCTGGTGATAAGGCAGAATATATTCCTTTCAAAAGACTTGTTAGTAATTGAAAAAAATGTTTTCCAGTGGTCATGTGTGGTAGCACATGCCTTTAATTTCAGCACTTATAGACAGAGGCAGGTGGATCTCTGGGAATTTGAGTCCAGCTTAGTTTATGAGCAAGTTCCAGGCCAGCCAGGGCTCCATAGTGAGAACCTGTTTCTTTCTTTCTTTTTTTTTTTTTGTTCTGTTTAATTTTATATTAGTCCAAAATATACATCTATACACTTCACACATATGTCAGGTTTACAAAGTCTGAAAATAAACTATAGGTTAATTCCAAAACACATTTAGGGATTCACAGTTTAACAGTAAGCTCGCATGCAGGTAAAAAGAGTTTCAGGTTTCAGACTGAGGTTTTTGCATTTGTACAAGGTGAAAGGTAGGGTTTTAGTTTCATTCTTCTACAAGTGGGGGAAAGCAGTGTGGGGAACTCTTAAAAGACTAAAAGTGAACCTGCCGTTTGACCCAGCCACATCACTCCTGCGTGTACACCCAAAGGATTCATCCTATAGCAGAGATATATGACCAACCATGTTTATTGCTGCTCTTCTCACAATAGTGAAGAGCTGGAAGCAACCCAAGTATCCCTCAACTGATGAGCAGATAACAAAATTGTGGTACATTTACACAATGGAGTTCTATGCAGAGATAAAGAAAGATGACATTATGAACTTCGCAGGTAAATGAATGGAACTAGAAGATGTTATGCTAAGTGAAGTAACAGTCTCAGAAAAAGAAATGATGTATGGTGTCCCTCATATGTGGATGCCAGCACCAAATCCTTATATGTAAGTCAAGGTGGGTAATTTGTTAGTGAAGATAATATCACATTAACTGATATTGCTATAGATATAGCTGGAAGTTTATGTCTCTATTTTCCCAAGTTCTAAGATTTATGAAAGAATAAATTTCTTTTTTAAAAAATACATTAAAACATACATCAACTAAAAGGGGAAACATCACAACAGACAAAGAAAAGATCCAGACAATCATATGAGAATACTTCAAAAACCTATACTCTAATAAATTTGAAAACCTAAGAGAAATGGATGAATATCTGAAGTCTTGGGAACCAACAAACCTTAACCAAGAAGAGATTGACAGTTTAAACAGACCCATAATATTTGAGGAAATTGAAGCTGTAATAAAAAAATCTCCCAGTTAAAAAAGGCCTGGGCCCAGATAGTTTCACAGCAGAATTCTATAAAACATTTAAAGAGGTCTTACAACCATTATTACTCAAACTATTCAGAAAGATGCAAACAGAGGGAATTTCCCCAAATTCCTTCTATGAAGCCAGTGTTACTCTAATACCAAAACCAGGCAAAGATACAACCAAAAAAGAAAACTATAGACTCATCTCATTAATGAACATAGATGCAAAAATTCTCAAGAAAATACTCACAAGCAAATCACATACAGACCCAAATCAAAAAGATCATCCATCATGATCAAGTTGGATTCATACTAGAGATGCAGGGATGGCTCANTGTCAGGTTTACAAAGTCTGAAAATAAACTATAGGTTAATTCCAAAACACATTTAGGGATTCACAGTTTAACAGTAAGCTCGCATGCAGGTAAAAAGAGTTTCAGGTTTCAGACTGAGGTTTTTGCATTTGTACAAGGTGAAAGGTAGGGTTTTAGTTTCATTCTTCTACAAGTGGGGGAAAGCAGTGTGGGGAACTCTTAAAAGACTAAAAGTGAACCTGCCGTTTGACCCAGCCACATCACTCCTGCGTGTACACCCAAAGGATTCATCCTATAGCAGAGATATATGACCAACCATGTTTATTGCTGCTCTTCTCACAATAGTGAAGAGCTGGAAGCAACCCAAGTATCCCTCAACTGATGAGCAGATAACAAAATTGTGGTACATTTACACAATGGAGTTCTATGCAGAGATAAAGAAAGATGACATTATGAACTTCGCAGGTAAATGAATGGAACTAGAAGATGTTATGCTAAGTGAAGTAACAGTCTCAGAAAAAGAAATGATGTATGGTGTCCCTCATATGTGGATGCCAGCACCAAATCCTTATATGTAAGTCAAGGTGGGTAATTTGTTAGTGAAGATAATATCACATTAACTGATATTGCTATAGATATAGCTGGAAGTTTATGTCTCTATTTTCCCAAGTTCTAAGATTTATGAAAGAATAAATTTCTTTTTTAAAAAATACATTAAAACATACATCAACTAAAAGGGGAAACATCACAACAGACAAAGAAAAGATCCAGACAATCATATGAGAATACTTCAAAAACCTATACTCTAATAAATTTGAAAACCTAAGAGAAATGGATGAATATCTGAAGTCTTGGGAACCAACAAACCTTAACCAAGAAGAGATTGACAGTTTAAACAGACCCATAATATTTGAGGAAATTGAAGCTGTAATAAAAAAATCTCCCAGTTAAAAAAGGCCTGGGCCCAGATAGTTTCACAGCAGAATTCTATAAAACATTTAAAGAGGTCTTACAACCATTATTACTCAAACTATTCAGAAAGATGCAAACAGAGGGAATTTCCCCAAATTCCTTCTATGAAGCCAGCGTTACTCTAATACCAAAACCAGGCAAAGATACAACCAAAAAAGAAAACTATAGACTCATCTCATTAATGAACATAGATGCAAAAATTCTCAAGAAAATACTCACAAGCAAATCACATACAGACCCAAATCAAAAAGATCATCCATCATGATCAAGTTGGATTCATACTAGAGATGCAGGGATGGCTCATCATATGTAAATCAATAAATATCATAAAACACATAAATGGACTGAAAGACAAATACCACACAATCATCTCAGTTGATGAAGAAAAAGCCTTTGACAAGATCCAGCATCCCTTCATGTTTAAAGCCCTAGAGGGAACTGGACTGAAGGGAACATTCCTCAACATGATCAAAGCATATATAGCAAACCCACTGCCAACATCATCCTAAATGGAGAAAAATTGGAAGCATTCCCCTAAGAGGTGGGAACTTGGCAAGGCCACCCCTTATCACCAATCCTCTTCAACATAACACTTGAAATGCTTGCTAGGGCAATAAGACAAGAAATCAGAAAAGAGGAAGTCAAAGTATCCCTTTTTGCAGATGATAGGATACTTTATATAAGGGATGCTAAAAACTAGACGAGAAAACTGCTAGAAATGATTAAGAGTTTCAGTAAAGTGGCAGGATACAAAATTAACCTAGAAAAATCAGTAGCTTTTCTTTTCACCAACAATAAACAATTGGAGAAGGAATATAAGAAGACCTTCCCACTCACAATGGCCTCAAAAATAATAAAATACCTGGGGAAAAAAACCTAACCAAAGACACCAAAAATCTCTACAACAAAATCTCCTCCTGAAGAAGGAGATTGAAGATGACATCAAAAGATGGAAAGACCTCCCATGCTCATGGATTGGAAAAATTAATATAGTAAAAATGTCCATTTTACTCAAATTGATATACAGATTAAATGCAATCTCAATCAAAATCCCCATGAATTTCTTCACAGACTTGGAAAAAAAATCCTTAAACTTATATGGAAAACCAAAAGACCCTGAATAGCTAAAGCAACCCTTAGTGAAAAGTGCAATACAGGGGGGTTGCTTTACCAGACTTTAAGCTATATTAAAGGGCTATAGTCATAAAGACAGCCTGGTACTGGCACAAAAATAGCCCCATTGACCAATGGAACACAATTGAAGATCCAAACTTAAGCTCATATAATTTCAGCCGCCTCATATTTGGCAAAGGGGAAAAAAAACTCAATGGAGGAAATATAGCATCTTTAGCACATGGTGTTGGCAAAACTGGATCACCATTTGTAGAACAAAATTAAACCCCTACCTCTCACCCTGTACAAAAATCAACTCCAAGTGGATCAAAGATCTCAACCTGAAACTTGAAACCCCTAAGGTGATAGAAGAAAAATTTGGCAGCAACCTAAAAGACAGCAGCAGTGCAGGAAATAAGGTCAACAGTTGACAAATGGGACCTCATCAAACTCAAAAGAAACAATAAAGGAAGTGAAGAGAAAACCCAGAGTGGGAGGAAACTTTCACCAGTGATACATCTGACAGAACATTAATATCCAGAATATATAGACTACTCAAAAAAACAAATGACCTACTCAAAAGATGGAGTAAAGAGCTGAACAGAGACTTCACCAATGAGGAAGTAAAGATGGCTGAGAAACATCTTAAAATTTGTTCAACATCATTAATAATTAAGAAAATGCAAATTAAAACCACTCTCAGATATCATCTCACTCTGGTAAGACCGGCTAAGATCAAGAAAACAAAAGACACCAAATGCTGGAGAGGTTGTGGGGAAAAGGGAACACTCATCCACTGGTGGTGAGAATGTAAACTTGTACAACCACTGTGGAAAGCAGTGTGGAGAACCCTTAAAAACTCAAAATGGGCCTGCTGCCTGGCCAATTATACCACTCCTGGGTATATACCCACAACACTCATCCTACTGCAAATATAGATGGACATCTATGTTTATTGCAGCTCTCTTCACAATAACAAAGAGCTGGAACCAACCCAAATGCCCCTCAGCAGATGAGTGGCTAACCAAAATATGGTACATCTACATAATGGAGCTCTATTCAGCGGTAAATGAACTTTGCAGGTAATGGATGTACCTTGAAGCCATTATGCTAAGTGAAGTAACACAGTCCCAGAAAAATAAGCGGCAAATGCTTTCCCTCATTTGTGGATTCTAACACCAAATCCCCTGCTGAAAGGCAACCTGAATAACATTATTGTTATACTTCTTTTTATCTGAATGAAACTGTGTTGCTATAATGTGAATCCTTCAACCGGCTCTGGAATCAATCTACCACTAATTTTCAGACTCGGTAATTACTGTATACGGGTGGGAGGTATGTATTCATGTTCTAGAGTAATATAAAATTAAAGGAGAAAAATATGAATTCCCTAAACACATTTTGGAATTAAGATACTGTTTATTCTCGGAGGTCATAATTCTGATACATATGTGATTGTTATATAGGCATGTGTTGGAGTAACACAAAGGGGAGGGAGCAACAACAACATAAAGACTGGGTCAAAGAACTGACTGATACAGTTAAACTCTGCCCAAAACAACAAGCCTCTGCAGTAAAAAACTTTGGAAAGATGGAGAGAAAGATGCAAGCAAGACCTGCATGGCAGAAGGCATGAACAGGGGTGGGGTGGGGCAGGGAGAGGGAAGTGTGTCTAAATTCAACTGAAAGATTATGTGTGAAATACACATTATGTATGAAACCATCAATAAAAGTATTTAAAAATAATAAAATAAAAAATAATTAAAAAAAACCCATACATCAACTTGCTATGTAGTTTAGGAATGTAAAGTTATATTTCATTTTACCTGCATACAAAGTTACTTGTTAAACTGTGAATCCTTAAATGTGTTGTGGAATGAAAATAGTTTATTTTCAGACTTTGTCAATTTAGTATATGTGTAGAGTGTATATATGTACATTTTGGAGTAACAGAAAATTAGAGGGACAAAAACCCAACTTGTTCAAAGAACAAACCAAAACAGTAAACCTCTGCATCTAAACAGGTAAAAAAAGACCGAGTAAAAGATGCAAGATAGGACTTAACATGTATGGCAGAATGCATGAGTTCTGGGGGGAGGTCATGGATGGGGAAAAGGATCTAATTTGGATTAAGAAATGTTGTATGAGACATATGAAATCTCAATAAAAAATTAAGAAAGGAAATAAATTTAAAAATGAGTTTTTTAAATTTTTTTGAGACAGGGTCTCTGTATAGCCCCAGCTGGCCTGGAACTCACTCACTTTGTAGACCAGGCTGACCTTGAACTCATGGGATCCGCCTGCCTCTGCCTCCTGAGTGTTAGGATTAAAGGCATTCACCACCACGCCTGGCTTAAAGACGGTTCTTGGCCACCATGTGGGTGCTGGGAATTGAACCCCAGTCCTCTGCAAGAGCAGTAGGCACTCTTAACCACTGAGCTATCTCTCCAGGCCCTAAAAATGAGTTTTGATATTGGAAACAGAGAACTAGAGGGAGAACTCTCTGTAGTTGTCCGTAAGGATGTGATACTAGATAAGTTAACTAGGCTCCAGTGGATGGACACACACTAAAGACATTTGGAGACACAAACCTGGCTGGTTAGTTGTCGTGGTTTGAATGAGAGCGTCCCCCATAGGCTTTAAGTATTCAGACATTTTGTCTCCAGTTGGTGGTACTGTTCTTAGAGGTCTTAGAAGTTGTGGCCATGCTGGAGGAAGTACATCATTGGGGGTGGACTTAGTGAGCTTAACAAGCCTTGCCATCTCCAGTCTACTCTCTCTCTTGACAGTGTTCATTGTGAGATGTGAACCTTGGCTTTCTGCTCCAGCCCCAGCCACCATGCCTCCCACCACAATGGACTTTAATTCCCTGGAACTGTCAATCATAAGCTCAAATAAACTCTTCCTTTTATACGTTCCCTTGGTCATGGTGGTTTTATCACAGCAACAGAAAAGTTACTAATACACTAGTCCTTAACTTATATGACAGAGTACATGAAATTCAGCTGGGGTGGGGGTGGGGCTGTTAAAGAAGTGCAGATAGGGGAGGGTTGCCAGTCTAAACATAATCAAAATATATTCTATGAAATTCTCAAAAATTTAATAACAATTATAAAAAAGAGTTCTGAGGAATAATTTTATGATCTAGTAATATTTATAAGAAAACAAAATGCATGTTTATAATCTTAAATCAACTAGAACTTCCTTCAACAAAGTGTAGATGATTTCTTTATTAAATCATTTGACTGCCATGTGACTAGTGACATAGACATGGCCAAAGGCCAGTTCAATGGAGTCAATTTCCTAGCTTTTCTAAAAATTATTTATTTATTTTTTTAAGAAACAAATAGGAGTTGCTATTCTAATATCTGACAAAGTAGACTTCAAGTTAAAATTAATCAGAGGATCAGCCAAGAAGACATATTAATCATGATCATATCTGCACCCAACTTCATAAAAACAGTACTACTGGAGTTCAAGACACAGATTAACCACAACTCAGTAATAGTAAATGACTTCAAGTCTCCACTTTCTTTAATAGACAGGTTATCTGGACAAGTAACAAACAGAGAAACATCTGAATTGAATGTATATATCAAATGGACCTAACAGACAGCTACAGAATATTCCACCCAAGCACCAAAGAATACACATTCTACTCAGCAGCTTATGGAAGTGTCTCTAATATAGAACACTTACTTAGGCACAAAAATCTCAACAAATACCAAAAATTGAAATATTGACATGCATTTGATTATGCCACAACAGAATGAAACTTAAACAACAGCAGAAGAAGTTCTAGTAACTACACAAACTCATGGAAATTAAATAACACTCTCTCAAATGATGAATGGGTTAAAGAAGAAATCAAGAATGAAAGAAAAGTGTTCCTGGAACTAAATGAAAATAACACAGCACACAGAAAAACTCTGGGACACATTCCCCTAAGAGGGAGGTTTATAGCTCTTAGCATCTACATCAAAAAATCATAAAGAGCATAAATAAATGACTTAATGGTACAAATCAAGAATATGGAAAAGCAAGAACAAACCAAACCTCAAACCAGTAGACAAGAAGAAATAATAAAAATCAGAGCAGAAACCAAGAAAATAGAAACAAAGAAAACAGCAGAAAAAAAATCACTATATGTAAGAGATGGTTTTTTGAAAAGATAAACATGATAGACAGACCCTAGCCTAGCTAAGGGAAAGAAAGAAAGAGCAAACCAAATCAGCAACATCAAAGATCGAAGGGTGGAACATCACAATAGATACCCCAAAGATCCAGAACATTATAAGGGAATACTTTATTTTTTTAAATTTTTATTTATTTATTTATTTATTTACTTATTTTATGTGTATGAATATACTGTCTGCATGTAGGTTTGTGCACTCATGTCGTGCAATGCCGCGGAGGTCAGAAGAGGGCATCGGATTCCCCTGGAACTGGAGTTCTCCTGGAATTGGAGCCACAGACGGTTCTCAGCCGCCATGTGGGTGCTAGGGATTGAACCCGGGTCCTCTGCAAGAGCAGTCGGTGCTCTCTTAACCGCTAGGCCATCTCTCCAGCCCGATAAGGGAATACTTTAAAAACACATCTAGCATTAGAAAATCTAAAAGACATGGAGGGATGTCTAAATTCATTGGATTGACCAAAATGAAACCAAGAAGAAATCAGCTGTTTAAATAGACCCATCACAAATATGGAGATTGAAACTGTAATACAAAGTCTCCCAACAACAACAATAACAACAACAACAACTCAGGTACAGAGGGATTCAGAGCAGAATTTCGCTAGACTTTCAAAGAAGACCTACGACCAACTCTTAATTACTCAAAATTATTAAATTGTTCAAAAGTTAGAAACATGGAGAAGTCACAAATTCCTTTTATGAAATCAGTATAACTCTAATCCCAAAAACCAGGTAAAGATTCAATAAAAAAGAAAACTATAGGCTCATATCCCTAATGAACATAGATGCAAAAATTCTTAACAAAATACTGGCTTAGGCCTAATAACTACCTCAATGAATAACACAGTGAACTATATTGAGGGCAGCAGTGGCACTTTCATCTTGGGGGGTAATCAACAACTGGACTTAAAGTCCACTCAATGGGAGGAAACTCATGTGTGGTACTGTAAACATAGCCAAACATGCATGCGTGGAGAGAAAACCTCAAGGTAGTCACATCCCTAGACAAATGTAATTTCTTACTATGTGCAGATGTAGATCCTTATATTTACAGACAAATATCCCAGTCACCACTCATTAAAGAAGCTTCTTTTTTAACAGACAGAGATTACTAGAGAGTTCACAGAGATGAGATTGTCTGCAAATTGCCCAAGCCTAAGTGACATATCTACAATGCAATCTCTATACCTAAGGCTCAGGAACATAGCAGAACAGGGGTAGAGAGAACACTAATGCATCTCTCAACTCTCATCAATGACGCTTCCTCATGCAAGAAAGGGCCACAAACACAAAAAGACACAAATGGTCAAAGCATAGAGAATAAGAGTCTGCAGGCTATATGTCCTTGGACAGGACTCCTATTATATTGAACTCCACCCACCAAGGGCTCAGGGACAACTGCAGAAGAGGAGGTGGAAAGATTGAAACAGCCAGAGAAGAGGTGCATGAACATAGAGAAATATAGTCCTACAGACCCTTGGGACCTTGCTCAAATAATCCTTGTGCAATGGTGTCAATATGCACAAGACCCATGCAAACTCAAGCAGACAAATCTCAGTATGGAACTATGGGAAACTGGCAGCAGGCCACAATCTTAGCTGAGGAAATATTGGCAGCTGATTACTTTTGAAGAGGAAGAACTGATCTTAAAGGGAAGGACTCTAGATAGATAGGCTGACTATATGTCAGTAGATGAACTTGCACTGAGGGACATCTAGGGACACTGGCTTGACTTGATAGGCTTTAACACAAATGTCAGGATGCATAAATGCCAGTGAGGGGCAATGGGAGGGTACCGATGGGGGAGTATAAAGATGATTAAGACGTTCTGTATGAAATACAAAAAAATCCAATACAAATTTTTCAAAAAATGGTCTATGGATCTGAACAGAGAACTTCAAAAGAAGAAATAAAAATGGCAAGGAAACACCTTAAAATGTTCAACATCCTTAGCAATTAGGGAAATGCAAATCAAAACTGCTTTAAGATTTCATCTTACCCCAGTCAGACTGACTAAGATCAAATGATACCAATGCTAGTGAGGACATGGGGGAAGGAATACTCATTCATTGTGGGTGGGATTGCAAACTTATAGAATTCTGTAGAAATCTGCATGGAGCTCTGTTTTAAAACTAAAAACAAATGTACCATATGATCTGGTCATATCACTCCTTGGCATATATATATATATATATATATATATATATACTCAAAGGACTCATCTTACTGCAGAGATACTTGTACAACAACATCTCTCACTGTACTTTTCACAATAGTTAAGAAATGGAAGTAACCTATGTGTCTGTCAAGTGATGAGTGGATGATGAAAATGTAGCACATTTACACAATGGAGTTCTACTTAGTGGTCCAGAAAGATGAAATCATGAAATTTGAAATAAATTGATGGAAGTAGAAGCTGTTAGATTATACGAAGTAACACAGACTCAAGAACCAGGTGACGTATGGTATCACTCATTTGTGGATTGTGGCTCCAAATCCTTAAATATGACTATGTGTCCTGGTATAACTGCAAGAGCCAGGAAAGTGGAAAGTAATCTTGGGAGTAAAGAGGAGAGAGAGATAGCAGAAGGCAGATGTTGTCAAGGGGGAAGTGGTGGTCCTTCAACTGGGAAAAGGGGAGAGAGGGTTATATAAGGGGAAACAGATGGACATCAAGAAGACAGCCGAGGGACGAGGACCAATCAGGTTAGCTGGAGAACACAAAGTGTAGGAAGAATGTCTGGGGTCTGTGGCTGCAGCCATGCAAGCATACTGCCTAATGTGAGCTGGTGATTTACTGGTCTACTCATCATCTCATTCATAAAATCGAACCTGGGAACCTCCTCAGAACATGAGTATGTCAGTATAAACTTTCCATAGACAAGTTATTAAACAGCTGTGCATCTTCCCACCCATCACAGGCATGTTCCCAGGCACTCTGAAGTCTTCATGCAAAAGCTTGGGAGAAGATCTGTGATACATTTTTGTTTAATCTCCTATCCCTATGCATGGGGCTCACGTTTATTTACTATGTACAAAGGAGGAGTAGAGAGTCTCCAGTGTCTTCTCGCATTCCTTTTCTACATCATAATACATATCTGCATTTCAAATTCCCCACCTGCCATCTCTGTCAGTCAATGAGTCATGAGAGCAGAGGCAGGTTTCAGGGTAGAACTCACCCTGGGGTCTCTCTCCAGCTGCTGCTTGTGCTGTAGGCTGCGTCTTCTTTTGGCCTTTGCAAGGCCATTGTGGTAAAAGTGGTACAGGCCTTCTGCGAAGGGGAGCTATGGAAAGTCAAAGAGACATGAAGATAATTAGTTTTTGGGTTGGACCCAGGACAGGGACATGTCAGTGAGACTTGCACAAGAGCTCTGAGGATGAGGTAACTAGCCTCCTGTTAGACTTGGCTCTATGCCTCACAGTCTCTGTACTGTAACCCTTCTTACTGTTTTTTTTTTTTTAAATCTAATACCCATTCCTCTCCTTTTTTTTTTCAAAGACCTTCTATTCTTTCTTCTAGTTTTAGCTTTTGAATCTTTTTTAATATATATATTTTAAAAATTTTGTTTACTTTTTATGTGTATGAATGTACTGTCTGCATGTAGGTTTGTGCATCCATGTTGTGCAATGCTGCGGAGGTCAGAAGAGGGTCTCGGATTCCCCTAGAACTGGAGTTAAAGATGGTTCATAGCCACCATGTGGGTGCTGGGGATCGAACCCGGGTCTTTTGCAAGAGCAGTTGGTGCTCTTAACCGCTAGGCCATCTCTCCAGCCCCAGCTTTTAAATCTTTTGATTACCTTCCTTCTTCATGGAGCTCTGTCTTGATCTTCATACTCACTCTAAAATTTCCAATCTCTTCTCTTGGACAAATGTTTATGCTTCATGTAGCACCTGGTTGGTTCGGTATTGTATTGCGACAAAGTCATCTCTTTATAGCTGGTTTATCTACTCTGACTTAGGCTTTCCCTGTGATTCTTCAGTGCCTCTAGTCAGGCTGGGAGTAGTGCAACCATCTAAATCTGGAAAGCGCCTGTAGGTCAGGCCAGGTTCTACTCCTTATCTTCATGATGCTTGCAACCAGGTGTGAATGCCAGGGCCAAATAGAAAAGTCACAGTAATGAGAATTTATCCTTTTCTAAGAGTCATGGGGGGATGTTCTGCTAGCTTAGGTAAACTGGAGGAAGACCTTTGAGCTAGAAACTTGGAGTCTAATATCCAGGGATGAAGCCCATGTATATTACCATATTACAGGATGGCCTGGTGTAAGCCACACAATTCAAAGCCTCTTTTTCACTTCTGTACAGACATGAAGGCTCAGAGCTCCAAGATCTCTGCCCTTCTCCCACATGCCTTCTTATTGATGAAGAGATGCTGCTTGTAGTTCTTGCCCTGAATGACTAACTTAGCTGAAAACTTGACAATTAGGAAAATATGACATGCATATTTTATTGGAAAGAGGAAACATGGTTTTCATGAGATTCTCAAAGGGGATTCCTTAATCAAAGTGTTTCTTCATTCGAATTATTTGCTGTTAAAATGTAGGTGTTCCCCCTTAGTTCTTGGAAGAAAAGGGAACATGATATGAATGCTTTGAAAGCAACATTTTCTAAATTAAGTAGGGCCTGTTTAAGAATGTATAGATCTAGTAGGACCTTAATATGGTATAAACATTTCTTAAGTAACTATTATTATTATAAAATGAATATACAATAAATTTAGAAAACTCATAAAACACATACAGCCCCCCAAATTCTTCAGTTCTTCTTTTTTTAGTAGTATTGGGCATAAAAACTATCTTTTTTTTCTCTAAACCGGCCTACTTTTAGAGCAAGTATAATTATTTTCTTAAGTAAATGAATCAGTTTCAGTCACACACAGCACATGGAGTGTTACTACATTCAGTGATCTTCTGTCTGTCACTCATGTGTCATCATATTCGCCCTTCCCCTTCCATCGGTAGCAGCTGCACATCTTCCATAACATAAGGTATATTATTCTTTATTTAGAATTTTCACTGTCGATGTACACTGAGACATTTATTTCTCTCTCTTTTTTGCTTAGTAATTAAAGATATTGCTATGTTTTGGGATAAGGTGACTTTTAAGAGAGATAGGGTAAGAACCTCCAAGAACCATTTTCACAGAAAAATCAGCTAAAATCCTGAGAAATTGTCAAATCAATCTCTTCAGAACCCTGAAAATTAACAAGAAGTTTATAGCACCCTTATAAAGAGCATTTAGTCAAGAAAAAGCAGTAATAACAAAAAGACTGTGCTATCTTTAATTTGCCCTATCTCCACCCAAGGATCCTAGGTTCTGCAGCTTCTCTGTGATCTCAATCCCAGTGTCTGTGAAAACCAGCTGCAAGACACTGGGAGAGGCACCCTGGATTTGTAGCTATTCAAAAAGCCTTGTTCCCAGATAACTGTGAATACCCAGAAAACCCACTTTTACAGCTACTTCTTTTTATAGGACTCAATGATTGGTCAATAGAAAAGGCCTTATCTCCTGGGTCTTTGTTGAAGACAATGCATGGTAATTATTTAACACCTCAGCCTCACAGGGCAGCAATAGCAACTGGGGCAAATGAGAGACTGGTCAAAAAGCTTAAATACAGAACATGAGATAACTGCAGAGGTTTTATAAAATTACAACATATTTCTAAAAGTCCACAAACATGGGAAGTGCTCATATAACCAGAAAATACGTGAAGAGATCTCAAATAGTCACCTCTGGTTGACCTTGAAGTCTATGAAAATAGGAAATGAAAGGTTTTTTGATAAAAAGTTTTCACATCTATCTATATTCCCCTTTTTTATTTTAGGTTTTTATTTTTGACCCATGAGTCTCAAAAAAGCAGTTGTATTATACATACCTATAGGGTGGAATCAAGGCACAGATTTCATCAAATTCACCCATTATAGAGAACATTTGTTTATGCCAATCCCAAAGTAATTGTTATACAGTTTTTAATTAAAGCTAATGTGGATAACAGCAATTTATATCACCAATTAACTCAGATGCATTACCGTTTTTTCAGCCTTTAAACCAGTGTTGCTTAATATACACATATTTACTTTTACTAAGTCCTAAAACACCATGTATCCTGTAGACAGAGTCTGGGCAAAACTGGATACTTGTTGAACTCACGTCAATTAAATATGCACCAATTGAATATACACCCATGTCCCTTTCCCACCCCTCCCACCCTTCCCGAGTCACCATTTCAGTCAGTTTTCTGATGCAATCTTTCTGTTGTTGTTCTTTTAATATGCATCCCTCTCCACAAGAAATATTTATAACTGGGTTATTGGTACTAGCATCCACATATGAGAGATACCATTTGTCGTTTGTTTTTCTGGGACTGTGTTACTTCACTTAACATGATGTCTTCTAGCTCCATCCATTTACCTGCAAAGTTCATGATGTTGTCTTTCTTTACCGCTGCATAGAATTCCATTGTGTACATGTACCACATTTTCTCTATCCACTCGTCAGTTGAGGGGGTCATTTGGGTTGGTTCAAGTTTTTTTGCTATTGTGAAACAGAGCTGGCAATTAAATATAGCTGTGCATGTATCTCGCAGTAAATGAGGTCTGGTGGGTATATACCCAGAGTGGTATGACTGGGTCATGGCAGCGTTCATTTGAGTCTTTTAAGGGTTCTCCACACTGCTTTCCATAGTGGTTCTACAAGTTTACATTCCCACCAGAATTGGATGAGTGTTCCCCTTCCCCACACCTCTCCAGCACTTGGCATCATTTGTCTTCTCTTGCTCCTAGCCGTCTACTGGAGTAAGTGGTATCTCCAGAGAAAAGGTAGACTGTTTGCTTCTCATCCATGTGCCCCTTCTACTAGACAACCTAGTGGAATCAATCGCGGCAAGAGATGGGGATTAGATTGTAAGATCAGAAGGTAAGGGCTGTGGTATGTGCTGGCGTGTGAGGGGATGGTGAAACTAAAACAATATAAGAACTGGGACACCTCATGAAATCGGATCAACTTGATTGACATACAGCCCCCCCCGCTGGATGGTGGTGACCCATTAACTGTGGGGTGGTTGGGAACAACTGCTTGCAAATTGGTTTCTCATGAAGGATGGCTTGTACTCACAAAATACACTTATTGTTTAAAAACATAAACAATAATAATGACAACACGCAAAACAAAAAGCCGAGAAGATGCAGAAAGTTGAAGGCAGATGCATGTTGGGGATGGGGTAGGGGTGGGGGTGGGGGGGAAGGGTAAGAAGGATATATGCCTGAAACTGAATTGGAGCAAATGGATGGTATGAATGCACAAAGCATCACTACAAAAAACTAACAATTAAAAAAGAGATGCCTAGTGGTTCGAGACGCAATATGCTCTTGCAGGGACCTGGTTTCAATCCCAGCACCCACATGGGTTGGTTTGAGAACTTCTTTAACTCCAGTTCCGGGGCTCTGACCAAAAAAAAAAAAAAAAAAAAAAAAGATAAAAAAAAAAAAAAAAAGAAAAAAAAGAAAAAGAAAAAAAGAAATAACACAAAAAAAAAAAAAAAGAAAAAAAAAAAAAAAAAAAAATACAGAACACTAGAATGGTTCAAGGCTGGGCTGCACACTCTTGATCCATTGGAGCATATGCCCAAGACATTCAGAACCTGCCAGCTAGCCGAGTAAGAAACACTTTTGAAGCCAGCCGGGGTGGCGCACACCTTTAAATCCTAGTACTTGGGAGGTGAGGCAGGCGTATCTCTGTGATTCAGGCCAGCCTGGTTTTAACAGATGAGGTCCCGATGAACCCCAAAAGCCGTTGCTACGATGGAAACCCTGCCTCAAAAAGAACCAAAAAAAAAAAAAAAAAAAAAAAAAAAAAAACTGAGAAAAACATCAACAAAAGCCTGGGGAGGGTCATGAATCAGATTCCCAGTTTTGCCATGGGGTGTTATTTAAAATGACCATTTTTTATTAGAAAATCATGAGGCACACAAGGAAATAAAAACACATGAGAAGGGGTTTGAAGAAGACATCAGAAGATGGAAAGACCTCTCATGCTCATGGATTGGAAAAATTAATATAATAAAAATGTCCATTCTACCCAAATTAATATACAGATTCAATGCAATCCCAATTAAAATCCCCAAGAGTTTCTTCACAGGCTTGGAAAAAAAAATCCTTAATTTCACATGGAAAAACAAAAGACCCTGAATAGCCAAATCAATCCTGAGCAAAAAGAGCAATACAGGGGGGATCTCTACACCAGACTTCAAACTGTACTATAGGGCTACAGTCATAAAAACAGCTTGGTATTGGCACAAAAACAGACCTGTTTTTTGGAACAAAACTGAAGATCCAAACTTGAGCACATACAATTTCAGCCACCTCATAAGAAGACACAATGGATCACCATTTGTAGAAGAATAAAGTTAAAGCCCTACCTCTTGTCCTGTACAGAAGTTAATGCCAAATGAATCAAAAACCTCAATGTGAAACCCAAAACTCTGAAAGTGATAGAAGAAAAAGTTGGCAGCAACCTACAAGACATAGGTGTAGGAATAGACTTTCTAAATTAGACAGCAGTTGCTCAGGAAATAAGGTTGACAATTGACAAGTGGGACCTCATTAAACTCAAAAGCTTCTGTACATCAAAAGAAACAATCAAGGAAGTGAAGAGAAAACCCACAGAGTGAGAGGAAACCTCCACTACATCTGACAAAGCATTAAATTCCAGAATATATAGAATACTCAAAAAACAAAGAAGAAAGACAACAAATGACTCACTCAAAAGATGGAACAAAGAGCTCCAAGTGAGAAATTAGAGATGGCTGAGAAACATCTTAAAAAGTGTTCATCCAAGACCCTCTTCTGACCTCTGCGGCATTGCATGACACGGGTGAACAAACCTGCATGCAGACAGTACATTAATATGCATACAGAAATAAATAAAATTAAAAAAAGTGTTCAACGCCACTAATAATTAAGGAAATACAAATTAAAACCACTTTAAGATATCACTTCACTCTGGTAAGACTGGCCAAGATCAAGAAAACAAATGAAGGGCTGGAGAGAAGCTCAGCAGTTAAGAGCACTGACTGTTCTTTTATAGGACCCGGGTTCGATTCCCAGCACCCACATGGTGGCTAAGAACTGTCTTTAACTCCAGTTAATCCCACACCCTCTTCTGACCTCCGCGACATTGCACGACACGGGTGCACCAACCTACATGCAGACAGTACACTCATACACATAAAAAATAATAAATAAAAAAAAAGAAAATAAATGCTACCAAATGCTGGAGAGGTTGTGGGGAAAGGGGAACACTCATCCACTGCTGGTCGGAATGTAAACTCTTAAAACCACTATGGAAAGCAGTGTGGAGAACCCTTAAAAGACTCAAAATGAGCTTGCCACCTGACCCAGTCATACCACTCCTGGGTATAAACCCACAAGACTCATCTTACCGAAGAGATACATGCACATCTATGTTTATTGCAGCTCTCTTCACAATATCAAAGAGCTGGAACCAACCCAAGTTGGTTCTCAACTGATGAGTGGATAGAGAAAATGTGGTACCTCTACACAATGGAGATCTGCACAGTGGTAAAGAAAGATGACATCATGAACTTTGCAGGTAAATGGATGGAACTAGAAGATATCATGTTAAGTGAAGTAACACAGTCCCAGAAAAAACAAATGATGAATGGTGTCCCTCATCTGTGGATGCTAGTGCCAAGTTCCTAGTTGTAAGGCAAACTGAGCAATATTAATATTATATTCCTCATGATCTGAAAACAACTGTGCTCTTACATTGTGAATCCCTTAACAGGTTCTAGAACTAAGCTACCATTTATTTTCAGACTTAGGAATTTTTGGTATATGGGTGGAGGGTATGTATGCATATTTTAAAGTAATATAAGATCAGAAGAGTGAGGAAAAAAACTAGTTTGTCATTACATTATATCTAACCACAGTATTTATTTTATGGGAGTGCTTCTTAGTATTTTTTATACAAGACTGCTTGAGCTTTTGTCCAAGCCTTTTCTAAAATATTATAGAGTAGTTAAAAAGTATCAGGGTGGTGTAACTTAGCCTTTCTGGATGCTTAATGCCCATACCAAGGGTCTTAAGGGATAACTTTGTTCCTTGCCCTCAGAGGTCAACCAAGTCCCAGGGGACTATGCATGGGGGCATCTCTTGAAATGTCCTGCAAATGTGAGTCACCAGTCTTCCTGTGCAGGGAGGGAGGTCTTGGAGATCCATTAATGAGACTTCAGCCAGTGTCCAGTCTATAAAGAGGAAAGTCTGTTCATGCTTCAAAAAGGGAAGCCTGGTCTAGCAAGACCTGAATTTGTCCTCGAGTGGATGGAAGTGGTAAATGAAAAGCCAAAAGGAGCCAGGAGCCCTCCCCCTCTCCAAAAACTGAGTGACCCCTGAGGGCCAGATCCTCAACTGACCTTGAGAAAATGAAAACCTTGGTTAATCTGGACTAACTGTGTAGCCTTAAACATCCAAAAGGAAAGTATAACCAAAAATAAATAGTATGGCCTGAGAAATTGTACTTTAGGTATAAAACTTGAGATCTTAGTAAAAAGACAAAAAGTAAAAAAAAAAAAGGCACAGTTGTTTTGCCTGTCTTACTGGCAAGTGCAGCTATCCTGTGGCTGCCACTGCTTTTGCCATCCTTCAAAGACATGAGACATAACTTTTCAACCTTGCAATATTGACTGAAGGCTCATGTCTCTCCAAGAATCCTCCAAACCTTCAGTGTCAGATGGGGACTGCTGAGACATCCAGCTGTGGACTGAGCTACTACTGAGGTTTCAGCCTCTTCAGAGTATAGACTGCCATTGTTGGACTACCCAAGCTGTATCATGGAGACCAGTACAGGAAGATCAAGATAGGACGTGGTGCTTACTGGACCTCATTTGGTGACCATGGGAACAGAAAACCCCACTGTGGAGCACAAGGGCAGAACTGATGATTGTTGGGCTTGCCAAGGAGGAGCCTTCAAACATGACATCTTTCAGCCTAATAAAGAAAAGAAAAATAAATTATAAGCTGAAGATGTTAAAAGATATATGTGGCATGCATATATGCATATTTTGGAGTGATGAAAATTGGAAGGAATAACAATAACAACAGCAGCAGCAACAACAACAAGACCAAGTAAAAAAAACTGACAGAAATGGCGAACTTCTGCTCAAAACAGTAAACTTCTGCATTGAAAATTTTAAAAGAGACTGAGAAAAAGATGAAAAACATGTTTGACAGAATGCATGAACTCTGGTGCAATGGGGGGGCAAGGAAGGGGGCATGGGTCTAGATTTGGTTGGAAATTTTGTATGAAATGCACAAAGCTTCAATAAAAATTGGCTTTGAAAAAAAGAACACACGGAAGGGAGGGGAGCAATCAGTAGAAGTCCTCTGAGCAAGTCCAGATGTTGGACTTACTGGACAAAAACTTTAAAGCAGCTGTTAAAATATGTTCAAACAACTTAAAGGAATATCTTGTCTAAAGAATGCCAGCAAAGTGTGAGCATCATGAATCATCAAGTAGACAATATAAATAGATAGGAATTTATACCAAGTGGAGATTCTGAAGCTGAAAAGTATAGTCATTGAATGAAAAATAGTTTCAGAGGATAGCAATAGCAGATTTGAGTTGGCAGAAGGAATAATCACTCAATAAAAATATAGGTCAATTGAGATTGCTTATTTTGAGTGAAAGATAAAAAATAATGTAAAATGAACAGAGAGAAACTTCAAGGAGTTATGAAACCCCATCAAACATACCACACACACACATAATAGGAGTTTTACAAGAGGACAGAAATAGCAAGAAATAGCAACAATGGCTGAAAACTTCCCTAAGATCAGGAATGGCATTAACGTTTTTATCAGAGAAGCTCAACAAGATCAAAGTAGGATAAAGCCAGAGGTTCGCATGTACACACATCACAGTCAAACTGCCAACTCAGTCACGTAGGATCATATGAGCGTGAAGACAACACTGAATGAGAAGTGGTCAGTATGGTGGTGAACATGATAGCAGATGGGGCCCAGCTGGAGAAAGTAGCTCACTGGGGTGTGCCTTTGGAATGTGATGAGTATACTCTATTTCTCCTTCTTCTGTCTCTCACTTTCTGCCTCCTTCCCACCCATGTTCCTACACTGTGATATTCTACCTCATATCTGATCCAAAGGAATGGAACCAGTAGAGTGTGGCCTGAAACTTCTGAAACTGGGAGCCAAGATAAGCCTGTCTTTTGTATGCTGATTTTCTCTAACTAACATAAGAGAGATGACTAACACAGAAAGCATAAATATATTTTTGTTTGTAACAATCTTTTCTCTATCTTACATAAAAACCAAATAAAGCACTAATTCTAATCCCATGTTTAGGGGTTTCTGATGTATAGCAACTGAATTTGTACATTGAGTATACACAAAAGGGGGGAGGAGGAGAGCAACATTGGAGCCACATTTTTGTATTCTAATGAAATTATTTTGACATAAAACTGAATTAGAATATTTAAGATGTTCATTGTAGTCCCCAGAGAAGCCAGTGTGCTGATGGAGGTGTCTGGTCCCACTAGTGTTGGAGTCATAGACAACTGTTATCTGTTCACATGGGTGCTGGCCATTTCTCCAGGTCCCACCCCTTCCAGTGTGTTCTTTCTCCCTGTACAC
This sequence comes from Rhizomys pruinosus, assembly GCA_009823505.1. Lineage (NCBI taxonomy): Eukaryota > Metazoa > Chordata > Mammalia > Rodentia > Spalacidae > Rhizomys > Rhizomys pruinosus. Next base: position 8,497,053 of record VZQC01006589.1, read on the forward strand.
CATGGCTTGAGAGATGGCCAATAGATCTATGTTCTGTTGTATGGTCATAACATTGACATGAAGAGGTCTATGTCAGAGACTTAATGTGATCTTGGACTTTGACCTTGAAGATCCATCAACCAAAATACTCTCCTTTTTATTTAATAAGCAGCCCATTTTAGGTATTTCATTCATGATGCAAAACTGAATGTACTGATGTGTGAAAAAGAATAGAAAAATGGCATAGATGAGTATTATCAGTCTTAATTATAAGGTTTAGAAATCAAAAGTTAAACTGGAACTAGGTGTGGTGGTCCATGTCTTTAATCTTAGCACTCAAGAGGCAAAGGGGCTGATTTTTGTGGGATTGATGTCAGCCTTGTCTATACAGTGAGTTCCAGGCCAGCTGGGGTTACAAGGAGACCCTATCTCAAAAAGACAAAGAAAAGCTAGAGCTGACATAAATGATCAGGAAAAACATGCAACCTGTGACTCTACTGTGTGCTACCTGTTAGAAACACATTTCATATTTAAATACAGAAATAGACTGAAAACCAAAGAATGTGAAAAAATAGACTGTCCAAATGATAGATGCAATGGTTATATTAATATCAGACCAAATCAATTTTAGGACAAAACTTATTGATAGAGATAAGGAATGATAGTTTATTTTGTTAGAACTGTAATTCATTAAAAGATGAAAAAAATTATAAAAATTATTCACCTAAGGGTAATGACTGTAAAATATGAAATAAAATCTGGCAGAATTGAAAGGGGAAATGAAACAATTTGTCAATCAAGGTGGGTGATCTAGCTTGGATTTGAGTGTCAACTAAAGGACCATGTGCTGAAGGCTTCCTTTGGAAAGTGCTGGAATCCTTAAAAGGTGTGGCCCAGCAGAGAACCTTTCATCATTGAAGGGTTCCCTCAAAGGGGAGTGTGGAATTCTAGGCTTTTCCTCCTCTTTTTTTTTCTTTAGTTTTGCTTTGCCTCCCCACATATTATGGTGCCAATTGATCAGAGACTGGAAACTCTAAAACTATGAGCCAAAACTGCCTTTGCTCTCTCTGAGTTAATCATCCCTGGTATTTTGTTATAGTGATGGCGAGCTGATGAACACAGTTGAAGACTCAGACCATCTACTTGCAGTAGGACGGAACTGCTAGGTAGATCAAAGAGTAAATTGAAGACTTGAACAAAACTATAAGCCAAGAAGGTAAAAATGTTTTAAACAGTTCCCATCTAGCTATAACAGAATATAAAGCCTTCTCAAGTACACTTGAAATATTTTCCAGGATCCACTGTGTGTTAGGACAACAAATGAGTGTCAATGAATTTAAAAATAGTATAAAGTAATATAGAATATGCTCTATGATAATAATTTTTAGTGGTGTTAAAAATCAATAAGTAAAGGGGCTGGAGAGATGGGTCAGTGTTTAAGAGCACTGGCTGCTCTTGCAGAGGACCCGGGTTTGATTCCCAGCACCCACATGGTGGCTGACTGCGGTCTGTAACTCCAGTTCTAGGGGAGTCCAATGCCCTCTTCTGACTACATGGGCACTGTGCAACATGGGTGCACTTACACACATACAGACAATACATTCATACACATAAAGTAATAAATAAAAAACCAATAAGTAGAGAAAGCTAATATAATTCAGAAATATGTGCAAATTAACAAAATATTACTTAAATGATCCATAAATCAAAGAAAAATTATAACAGCTATTAGGAAATACTTTGAGTTGGATAAAACAAAGATACAGAATACTCAAATGAATGGACACAAGTAAAGCAATGCTTAGAAGAATATTTGTTGCTATAAAATGCCCATTAGAAAAGAAAGGGATTGGTGATACAGCTCAGTGGTTGTCCTTGCCTTGAATACACAGTGCCCTGGGTTTCCCTGGAATAGAAGGAGGAGGGGAAAAAAAGGAGGAAGAAGACAAGGAGAAGGAAGAAGATGAGGAGGAGGAAAGAGAAAGAGAAGAAAGAGAAAGAAAGATTGGAAATCAACCCTGGCTTTGTACCTGATGAAGCTGGAAAAGCAAGAAAATGAGTTGAAACACTGAGTATGGTGGCACAGGACTGCAATCCCAGCACTGGGAAGGTGGATGCAGGAAGATCAGGAGTTCTAAACCAGCTTAACACACACACATGTTTCAAAAATATTTCAAGAATAACGAAACTAGTGTTTACATTAAAATAAATGAAACAATATAGGAAAAAGAATAGAAAAGTCAGAACAGTTATTTTTTGAAGTATACAACAAAATTAACAAATCTGAAGTAATCCTTACTCCGGAAAACAAGAGAAAAAGCTCAAATAAGTAAAACAAGCAACAAAAGAGGCGATGCAACCCCAAGTCTACAGAAATAAAGTGGATCGGAGAGCATAGCATTGCTACAGTTTACATCTAGAGTGTCTTCCAGAAGCCTGTGTGTTCAAGTCATGGTCCCAAGTTGGTACTAATGAGAAGTAGTGGAAACCTTTAAGAGGTGGGGCCTGGCGGTACTCAGGTCATCGTGAAAGGAGTGGACCCCTTCCTCTTTCTTTTCTTTTGCTGCTCAGAGACATGAGCAGCCTTGCTCCCACCTGTAGCACGTTACCCTGCCACAGACACAAACACAATGATGCCAACTGATCATCAATGGAAACTTCCTAAACTGTGATCTCAAGCAATTTCTTTTTAACTAATTATCTTGGGTATTCTGTTACAATAGCAGACACTGGATACTATATGCAGAGATGAATTTCCTGTATGACATACCACAGGAATTCCATCACTCAGTGATAGACCGAACAGCTTTCCACAAGTGTCCTTTAAGGTTATGTTCTAAAAGCAATTTAGGTGGGCCGGGTGTGGTGGCGCACGCCTTTAATCCTAGCACTTGGGAAGCAGAGGCAGGCAGATCTTTGTGAGTTCAAGGCCAGCCTGGTCTACATAGTGAGTTCCAGGACAGCCGGAGCTACAGGGAGACCCTGTCTCAAAAAGACCAAAAATAAATAAATAAATAAATAAAATAAAATAAAAAAAATAAAAGCAATTTAGGGGCTGGAGAGATAGCCTAGCGGTTAAGAGTACCGACTGCTCTTGCAGAGGACCTGGGTTTGATCCCCAGCACCCACATGGCAGCTAAGAACCGTCTGTAACTCCAATTCCAGGAGAACTCCAGTTCCAGGGAAATCCAAGACCCTCTTCTGACCTCCACGGCATTGCAGGACACGGGTGCACAAACCTACATGCAGACAGTACACCCATACCCCTTCAAAAGTAAATAAATTAAAAAAATAAAAAAATAAAAAAATAAAAGCAACCTAAAAGTGAGTAAGAATACAAATATCTATTTTCCCATGCTCTCAACACCATGGGATTGGGATTCATTGACTGATAGTTAAATTTTTTTTGCCAGTATGATAGTTAAAATACATCACCTTATGAGTATTTCTTAATTTTGAGTGAATGAGTAATTTTCATATGCTTATTCACCATTCCAATTTCTTCTATTTGACCTGTCTAGTAGTTCAAGGACATGTATTCCAGAGCCAGATTTCCTTGGTGCAAATTCTGGCTTCTCCATTGAATAATTTCATAACCTTTGACAAGTTAACTAACTCTTGTAGGATTCAATTGCCTTACTTGTGAAGTGGGATATATCCTTGTCACATTGTAGCCATGGGAATTAAAGTGAAAAAATACATGAAAAATGCTTGGAATAGTCTTTAGTTATTGTTCAGTGTTAGCTGATATTTTTATCATATTTTAAAAATTTGGGCCTGGAGTGATGGGTCAGCAGTTAAGAGCACCAGCACCGCCGGGCCAGGTGTGGTGGCCACACCTTTAATCCCAGCACTTGGGAGGCAGAGGCAGGTGGATCTTTGTGAGTTCAAGGCCAGCCTAGTCTACAGAGCAAGTTCTAGGACAGCTAAGGCCACAGGGAGACCCTGTCTCGAAAAGACCAAAAAAAAATAATAATAATAATAATAAAAAAGAAAATAAAGACTCCCAGCACCCACATGGTGGCTAACAGTTGTCCATATCTCCAGTTTCGGGGAACTAACACCCTCTTCTGACTTTTCTGGGCATTGCATGACATGGGTGCACTTACATATATGCAGACCATATATGTAAAATAAAAATGATAAAATATTAAAAATTCAATTGTGGAGCTGGAGAGACTGGCTATTTGTGCAGAAGATCTGGGTTCGAATCCCAACACCTACATGGTGGCTGACAAGGTCTGTAACTCCAGTTTCAAGAGATCCAATTTCCTCTTCTATCTTCCTTGGGCATTGCACAGGGGTGCACTTATACATATGCATAACACTCAGATGCATAAAATAAAAATAAAGTTAAAAAATTTTAAAATGAGTTGTGTGTATTGCAGTTGTGTGTGAGTGTGTGTGTGTGTGTGTGTGTGTGTGTGTGTGTGTAAGCCAGATGGTTGGCTTCAGGTATTATTTTTCAGGAGATGTCTACCTTGTTTTTTGTGACAGAATTTCTCATTGGGAAGTGGGGCCTGCTGGTCAGGCTAGATTGACTCTCCAGCAAGCCCCAAGGAGCTACAGTCTCTACCTCCTCAGCACTGGAATTACAAGTATGTGCCCCAATGCCTGCTGGAGAGCAGACTCAGATCCTCATGCTGTATACACGAACTTCACTAACTGATTGATTTCCCAGCTCCTAGCTGCTATTTTTGTTGTGAGATTACCATTTGCTATAACTGGTTTATGTATGGTCGAGGTGTTCCAGTAATCCAGATTTAAGTCAAAGAGATATAACTGGAAATTGGTTCCTAGAAAATTTTTAGGAAAGAAAGACTATGAAGGCTAAGGTAATATATTTTAAAGTTTGATTAAACTTTATCATTTTCTAGTGTATCGATTTTGAAGGTCATGGATGTTCTGAGAAAGCCACGATTATATATTTTTATTTTTGGTGTTTTTGTTGTTGTGAGGGCTGGGATAGCAAGGTGTGTCCCTCCATACCCATCCAAAGAGCCACTAATCTAATCCTGCATCAAGAGACGAGGTCCCTGAGCCTACTCTTGCTTGTGGAGGACATGACCTCTTTGACTAAGAATATGGTGGAGCTAGTGAGGTAGCATGCACCTGCAGCTCCCCTGCTCCAGAGGCTTCACTAGGAGCATCACTTGAGCTAAGGAGGTCAATACAAATATGAGAACCATAGTTAGTCTCCGTCTCACAAAACAATTAAATATAAATAAAAAGTATGGTGAAAGTTATGCCCTGTGACTTCTGAGTCAAATTCGCGAGAGACTGTGAGTCAGCCTTGTCCCTTGAACATTTGTTCTCAGAATCCTGACCTGTCATGTAAGAAGTACACATCAAGAGACACATGTGGAGCTTTCGTTGATAATCTTGGATGGTTCCAGCAACCAGAATCCTCCAATTCAGGTTCTAAAGACACTGAAGAAACTGCTTTAAGGCAATAGCCATGCGTGTGTCTCCTTCAGCTGTCCAGTCTTCCCAAATGAACCCCTAGACACTGTGGTCAATAGAGAATTCATCTCTCCTGTGCCCAGCCTGAATTTCTGACCCCCAACTTATAAGGATAATGAAATGGTTTTTGTTTTATACCACTAAATTTTGTGTTTTTTTTCTTAGCATGGGTAATAATGAACAACCAGTTAAATGAAAAATATGATTTAATTCCTCAGCTTTTAGGACAACTTGCAAGATTATAACAGAATTAGTTATCTGTCCATTTATGACATCAGCCCAGAGCATAGAGGTCCTTGTGGAACATTTTTGTCATGGGAAGAGAGGGCTAGGACCAGATCTTTCAGGTACAGGGTGGACTTCAAGGGCACAGCCCACTTTGGTAGGAGACTGGAGTGCACAGGAAAGTCTTTAGGATACTTCAGCTCTTGTGATTCAGTTCCTGTTCATTAAAAACCACATTCTCTAGGGAAAATTTAACATAAATATTTAACGTGATTTCCCAAGCTCGATGGTTCTTGAATACTTTTTCTACCTAAGCCCATTTATGTGTTTATGGTAATGTTAAAATTTGATTTTAAAAAAATGGAGTGAAGCTGAGTATGGCGGCATATACCTTTAATCCCAGCATTCAGGTGACAGAGGCAGAAATTGAAGAAGACATCAGAAGATGGAAAAACCTCCCATGCTCATGGATTGGGAAAATTAACATTGTAAAAATGTCCATTTTACCAAAACTTCTGTATAGATTTTACGCAATCCCAATTAAATCCCCAAGAGTTTCTTCACAGGCTTGGAAAAAAAAAAAGTCCTTAATTCATTTGGAAAAACGAAAGACCCAGAATAGCCAAAACAACCCCTGAGTGAAAAGAGCAACACAGGGGCATCTCTATGCCAGATTTCAAACTATACTACAGGGCTATAGTCAAAAACAGCCTGGTACTGGCACAAAAAACAGACCTGTTGCCAATGGAACAAAACTGAAGATTCAAACTTGAGCACATACAATTTCAGCCATCTCATATTTGACAAAGGGCCAAGAGCCACAATGGAGAAAAGACAAACATCTTCAGCAAGTGGTGTTTGCAAAACTGGATCCCACTGTGAAGAATGAAATTAAAACTCTACCTCTACCCTGTACAAAAGTCAACTCTACATGGATTAACGACCTCAACGTGAAACCCCAAACTCTGAAGGCATTGAAGAAAAAGTTGGGCAGACTCAAGACATAGGCATAGGAAAAGACTTCCCAAATCAGACAGCAGCTGTGCAAGGAATAAGTTGACATTGACAAATGGGACTCATAAACTCAAAAGCTTCTGTACTCAAAAAAAAAAAACATACAAGGAAGTGAAGAAGAAATCCCCCAGAGTGGGAGGAAACTTCACCTCAGAAACATCTGACAAAGCATTGATTTCCAGAATATATTAAAACTACTCAAAAAATAAAGAAGAAAGAAAACAATGACCCACTCCAATAGATGGAGCAAGAGCTGAACAGGACTTCACAAGCGAGGAATTAGAGATGGGCTGAGAAAAGTCTTAAGAAGTGTTCAACATCACTAATCTTAAGGAAATTGCAAATCCAAACTACTTTAGATATCATCTTACTCCAATAGACTAGCTAGGATCAAGAAAACAAAGAAAAAATGATTACCAAGTGCTGGAGAGGTTGTGGGGAAAGGGAACGCTCATCCACTGCTGTGGAATGTAAACTTGTACAATCATTTGGAAAGCAGTGTGGGAGAACCCTTGGAAGACTTGGAATGACTTGCCCACCCAACCCAGCCCTACCACTCCTGGGCATGTACCACAAGACTCACCCCACCACAGAGATACATGCAGGCCATGTTTATTTCAGTCTCTCTCACAATAGCAAGGAGCTGGAACCAACCCAAATGCCCCTCAACTAATGTAGATAGATAGAGAAAATTTGGTACATTACAAAATGGAGTTCTATGCAGCAGTAAAGAAAAGATGACATCATGAGTTTGCCGGAAAATGGCTGGAGCTAGAAGACATCATGCTGGGGAAGTAACCACAGTCCCAGAAAAAACAAACCAAATGCATCCCTATCTTGGATGCTGTGCCAATTACCTAGTTGTAAGTATTTCTGTACACGGCCCCTCGAGCTTTTGTCCAAGCAATTGGGAGGGATGCATATTGGAAACAACAACAAAACAACAACAACCAACAACAACAACAACAGAAAGGACTGCATCAAAAACTGACTTGAAACAGTGAACTTCTGCTCAAAACAGTCCAACTTCCACATGAGAAAATTTGAGACTGAGAAAGAGGAATGAAAAGCCTGTTTGGCAGCTACATATGAGCTCTGGTGGTGTGGGGGATAGGGTGGGGGGACACGGTCTAGATTGATTAATTGTCAAATAATATAAAAAATAAAATCAAAATAAAAAAAATAAAAAAAGAAGGCACTAAAATATGAGAATTTTAGCAGTAGAAAGGAACTTGAGGTTAAGTAGTAGTGAGTTTTGGTTGGAACACACTTTATCACTATTCTACTCTGAGTTTATTGATTTCTAAAAATTATATTTGAATGGCGGAAAAGGGAAAAGTTCCTTAGAGCGAATTGTAGAAGTGGGAATAAAAGTTGAACACCTCCATTTAGGAAGTACAGCAAAAACTGCTGGCAAGCATCCATCACCAATGGATGACAGAGTTAATGAGTAAAGTCTAATGGCAAAGGGAAAGTATTTTTCAGTGGAGAATCCAGAAGAGACTGCCTTAACCACATGATCTGAGTGAAAGGCACCATTGGTGAGGCATGGGAACCATGTATCTCATGGTACAAGACAGCAAGAAAGACACTCTCCCATGTGTAAAGGTCTTGTGATAAATATATAATATATATTCAATCAAGTGGAAAGAGCAGACAAACCGATAACTGGCCAAGAGCCTTTGAAGTCATATTCACGAAAGACCAAGAAGGACTTTTCAAAATTGGAGGAGACCAAGGAGACATGACATTTAAATACATACACTTCATATCCTGGATTAGAGCTTAGGACAGGGAAAAGGCCATTAATGGGACATTTGGAAGATTTTGTTAAAATGTATAATTTACTGCTGTAGAGATGGCTAAACAGTCAAGAGCATGTACTGCTTTTCCAGAGGACCCAAGTTTAATTCCCAATGACCAAGTCAGGTGGCTCACAGCCACCTGAGGGATCTGACTCCTTTGGCTTCTGTGCACCTACGCTTATGTGCACATACTGCCACATACACACAAGTGAAACAAAAAAGTAAAAAAAAAATGTGGTATAGGTGTAGTAATAGGGTTAATCAATGTTTCCTTAACGTCTTTACTAATTATACTATAATTATGTAAGATGTCAGGTTTGGGAAAGCTGGATTAAAGGTATAATTAAGGGAACCAATTCTCCATGTTACTGTTTAAATACTAATCTTTAAAAATGTGGTAAAAATATACATAACATTAAATTTTCCATTTTAATATATAAACTCAGTGCTAGTAAATACATTTGCATTGTGCCTCCATTACCAACATCTCATTTTCTGAACTATTTAATGAACTCTAAATAAGATTCTAAGATAAGGGCAGTGGTGCGAGCCTTGTTCCCAGAAGTCAGAGAGGTTGAAGCAGCAGTACTGAGAGTTTGAAGCTAACATGAACTACTGAATCAGACCCTACCTCAAAGAGCAGGTGCAGCTCAGTGGTAGAACATGTGCCTAATATGTGCAAAGTTCTGCACTCGGTAAAAGAGAGAGAGAGAGAGAGAGAGAGAGAGAGAGAGAGAGAGAGAGAGAGAGAACTCTGCCCCCTAAAACACCACCAAACACCCCCCATGTTGCTGCTGGAACTGAACCTGGGTTCAGTGCTCTTAACCTCAGTCATCTCTCCAGCCCCATATTATATTATTGAACTGTGAGCCAGAATAAACTTTTTCTCCCTTAAGTTGCTTTTGCTAGGGTATTTCTATCACAGTAATCTTAATAAAAACCCAAGACAACCTGTTAAACATAGCCTACAATTCTCCTCTTAGGCTGGTGACTTTCTACTTTTTGTCTCTATGATATCTCATAGAAGTAGAAGAATACAACATTTGACCTTTCATGGCTGATTTACTCCACTTAAACATAGTGCCTTCAAAGCTCTTGCGTGCTGAGCATATGCTAACGCTTTTCCTTTTGAACATGGAGCAATAAGCTACTCTGTGCACTTTTTTGCATTCCTTTTTTCTTTTCATCTGTCGGTGGACACTTGAACTGCTTCTGGTAGTGGTCGTTGTGAATAATAGTGCCATGAATGTAAGTATACCTGTGCTCATATAACATTTTAAAATTCTAAAATAATTTCTAAATTGAAATTTAAAATGTAAACTTGAGTGTCCTGGGAAGGTCATATTTTTTTACTAGTTTTCAGTCACAGGCCTTCCACTTCTGATTGCCACCCACTGAGGCAGCTTTTCTTGGCTGTGCTACAGGAGTTAACTGAGTTATGCCCTCTGGCTTAGTCTGGTTGCTTCATTTTATAAAAACATACACTGGGGGCTGGGGATGATTCAGTGGGTAAAGTGCCTTTCTGTGTATGCATGAGGATCTGAGTTCAGATGCCCAGCATCCACTTCAAACCCAAGAGTACAGGTGTGCACCTGTAACACTGGGCTGACAGGTGGAGACAAGAACACTCAGGGCTTCCTGGCCAGATTATCTAGCCCAAATGGTGAGCTCTGGGTTTAGTGAGAGTCCCTGTCTCAAAATGTGAAGTAGAGAGTGAGCTATAGAAGAAGCCACTCAACACTGAACTCTGGCCTCTGCATATCTACTCATGGCTATGCACACTGCCATGCACATATATGTACACACACAAAACATACAGGTTCACATATGCATGAGACCCCTAGAGACTGGGAGGGTAAGGGATCAGGTCTCTAGACTGCCCTTCTGAACATCTTTCCCACCTCTGAGTCCCACAGATCTTTGTAAACATGAATACAAATCCATTAGGTCTTGGGGTGGAATTTGTCACAATGTGAGTGGAATTCAAACACAGTCAGACTGTGGGTGACATTCTTACCCCTGAGTCTGGGGACCCAAGATCTTGGCTTTTTTTGGTAAGAAGAGCTTTGGAGGTTGTGGAAGAAAATAGAGTTAATTGGTCTTATGAAGTTAAAACCAGAAATTCTAACCAGCTTTCTCTTGGGTAGTAAACAGAGACATTGGCTAATCAGAAATTAACAAAATATTAACCTGCATACATTGGTTATTTTTGCTTCTTATCTTTGGTGTGCAGACTCCAGATATGCTGTCTTCTGAGTACCCGACAGTCAGCTGTTTGAGAACATTGTGCAAGCAGGAGCCTCACCATTGGGAGGGGAAGAGAGATGCTGAGTGCCTTCCACCCACACAGATCTCAGTGATGTGATTCTCATAGATACATTCCTCAATTTCTAAGTAGAGTGTTAGTGCTACAACCAGCAAAGGCATTTGAAAACAGTGGTAGGTCCCCAAGCACTCATGTGACTGACCCAGGAAGAAACTTCTCATATTAGAGGTGGTTCATACACTCAAAAATGGTTTTCTTTCTAGACACATATATACACATACTTCCTTTGTATCATCGTTGTATTCTCTTAAGGCAAAATAAGTATGATTCCAGAAGGAAGGAGAAAATGAAATGGAAAAAAGTTTCCCAGAAACTGTTGGCTTGTAGGTTCAGGCTGAATTACAGTATCATAATGATCAGTGCTGCTAGCTCAGACTTGCAGAGAGTTTAAAAATCTCATTATGTTTCATTAGGACTCATTATAACTAGTTGTTACATGTAGGATCCACAGAGGGGTTCGATGTTTATGGCAATCTGAGGCTTTTCTTCCTTTGAATGTTCAGACGGGTCAGCCTTTCCGTTGCCACTTTTTGGTGCATCCTACTCAATGCAAACCTGTATCTTTTCTTTCTCAGCCGTTAAGTTGGTGACGTTTTGTCCTGTTGGAACAAACAAATCTTTTCCCATAGTTAGTTTTAAGATTTGAATTGCAGGGGTTTGATGAAAAGGTTTCATGTCTTTCTGTATCCCCCCCCCTTTTTTTTAGCGTATGAGTCTCCAGAAGATCGTTGTTTTTATACATGACTATAGGTGGAGTCAAAGGCATAGATTTCATCCAAATTCCCCCATGTTGTTTTTGGGTGACTATATATGAATAACTTGGGAAGCAAACTTTATTTTTACATTAACATCATCTTAAAGAGAGTGCTACAAGGTGTACTGTACAACAGAGAAATTATAGGAGACATTTGTATGTGTCAATCCCAAAGTTCTTGCTCACAGATTTTATGTAAAGCAAATTGTGGGCAACCGCGAATTTACTCATTTAATTTCAGATGCATTACCATTTTTTATCAGATTTGTAAACAAATGTTGTTTAATATACACATGTTTACTTTTACTTTTTACTAAGTCCTAAAAACACCATGTGTCCTGTAGACAGTGTCTAGGCGAAACTGGGTACTACCCCCCACCTGCCACAAAGGTTCTGATTATGAGGAGACCTTCCTGCTCTCCCACCATAGAACAAGGAGCAATATGACAATGATACCCCGTTTTTGTTTTTTGTTTGTGTGTTTTGTGTTTGACGTTTTGTTTTTGTTTTTTCTTCTCGCGCCCCCAACTGTAAAATTTGGGACAACTTTGTAGAGGTGATCTCTTATAAAACCGGTAAAATCTTTCTTTATTTGACTACTAGACATGCGGAACTGTGGAGGGACTACTCTCTGTTCAGAACCAAATATAAACTAAAGTCCTACCGCGGGCATGCACCTCCAGGCAAAATCTATTAATTACTGGAGCTCTGGACATCAGCCAATGGATTGTTCTACCAGGGGATGTTTGGCCAGGGGCCCATCCTCCCCCAAGGGCCCCACCAAAGGTAAGGGTCCTTGCCTCTAAGTTGGGACAACCTACAGGAGGAGAGGCAATAAGACCTTGCTGCCGAAGACCTGACGTTACAAATTGGGATGGGATGTTTATGCACCTCACACATTTGACCAAGTGTACAGATGCCTCTGGAATGCCAGAGAGTTGTTACCAACGGCCCACTAAACCAATAAAGCAAATATGGGTCTCCTCAGTCAAGCAAGACTCCACCGTCAGCACAAGATACACCTCACCTGCCTGAAATACTGTGCAGCGAAAGCGCATGCCCTGTGCCTGTATTTCCCAAATCTAATTGTAATTGGCTCTCACCTTGGAAGAAATAACCCTGGCTGATGCCACAAGCTTTACATCCTCTACAGGTTAGATGTTTATAAGCCACAGTAAGACCCTGTTCTATTTAACAGGGTGGGAAAATGGGGAATTCATGGATACACATATCAAACATGTGCCTATTGACTTAAATGTAACTACCATAACCATAGTCCTGCTTAAATACCTATCATATCTAATTGCTTGTTCTCTCATTGTAGGATCGAAAGGTTTCTGGACACACTGTAGGCCATGAAAGGAACAGCCAGAATAACTGACCAGAGTCCAAGTCAAACAGCTTCCCGAGACGAGAGGGTACTGTTTTACCTTCTCATCCCACCTGTGCCCCTTTTCTTTAACAGGCCTAGGGAGGGAACAACCTGTGGAAAAGGGGGGCGTGGTTAGAAGTAGGGCTGCGGATTGGGGTGAATGGTGAGAACACAGCAATATTCTGGACACTCCTTTGATCAAACTTGATTGAACAAAACAACCTGTCCCCCCCCACTGGATGGTGGGGCTGTAGGTGTTTGGGAAACAGCTGCAGAAGGTTTGTACTGAGGGTGCTTTGTACCTCATGGATTATCACTTATAGCTAAATGAAAATGAAAAAAAAAAAAATGAGAGAACGAGCCAGGACAGTATGCAGGAATGCTGATCTGGGATGGTGGGGGCCCCTCCCCCCCGTGGGCCCGGGGGAGAAAGGAAAGGGAAATAAGCCTGAACTGAATTGGAAAAAAATGTATGAAATGCACAAAGCTCAATAAAAATTAAATTAAAAAAAAAAAAATCTCATTATGGCACAGAATTTTATGGGTCCCAGCAATGCTTCTCACTGCCTTTCTCTTTCCCCTCACACTTCCTTCACTGATAACTAGACCTCCATACTGAGGCACCCATCTGAACCTATAACAGGCTTCTCCATCAGCAGGGAAGCCCAAATTAAAAGGCGTTGCACCTTGGTAGACCCTGGATTGGCCTTCCTTTAATCCAGCCTTCTCCATGGACGATGCATGGGTGACTCTGAAGGGTTGTGTCTCTGGCCTCCACCCCATATTTCTTACTTCTCTGCATTTACTTTTAGGAGGGTCATTGTCATGGATTCTGTGATCCAGAAATCCCCAGAATTGAAGGCTTCCCTTGTGAATCAGAAGCGTCACTTCCCTCTGGCTGCTCTCCTTGCATCTTCTCACCCTGCTCATTTTCCTGACTCTCAGCCAGGGTTAGCTGGGAGTCTAGTTTGTTAGAAGCTTAAGAATTACTCTATAACTTTGTTCTAGAGAAGCTACTGCCAAAATGTCCAAGGAAGAAAACACTGAGAGACGAAACAATACAGGCAGGATTGCAAGCGGCTTGGCTGATAATTGTTTGCCATTTACATTTGGGGGCTCACACCTAACACACAGGGATCGGATCTGCATTTTCCTGGCATTTCCCAGAGACCATTTTTGATTTCCCTTAATTGTACATAGTCATTGGGAAAAACCTGAAACCCTGCAAGAAGGATGAGAAGGAATTGAAGGTGTGTGCAGTGTGTGTGTGTGTGTGTGTGTGTGTGTGTGTGTCTGTGTGTGTGTGTGTGTGTGTGTGTATTGAATGACTCTGGGAGATATAACATCCAAAGGCATGAACGACTGATGGGTCAATTCAGATTTCTTGACAGGATGAAGATCTTTGGGGCCAGACTGGAAGAGAGGAAAATTAAGAGAGGCACATCCCCACATTTTTTTTTTTTTTACAACTGAATACTCATTTTTAAGTTTAAACCTTTCACTTATACTAACCTGCATTGTCTCCCAACTAGTACTCTCCTCCTTTTTTTTGTCTATTTGACACAGGGTCTCCCTTTAGTCCCAGCTGGCCTGGAGCTCACTATGTAGACCATGATGCTGGCCTTGAATTCACAGATCTGCCTGCCTCTGCCTCCCGAGTGCTGGGATTAAAGGCATGCGGCTACACGCCCAGAAGCACTCTCCTTCTTAAAGTGTGGACTTCAGATCACACGTCTCAGCTGTTTGAATCCTATCACTTTTTGTTTTGCTTGAGAAAAAGAGATGGAAAAGAGTGGGTCTCAAGAGAGTTGTCAGGATGTGGAGGTGGGAGGATTGCAAGTTGGAGGCTAGGCTGGGCTACACAGTAAGTTCAAGGCTGCCCTGGTCTGCATAGCAAAGCCCTGTCTCATTAAAATAAAGCAAACTAAAAAAAATGATTAAAAAACATGGGCCTAGAGAAGAGCTGTGTTAAAATACCCTAAAAGCAATTTAAGGGAGAAAGAATTTATTTTGGCTCACTGTTTTGGGGTACAGTCCATCAGGGTAGGGTGTAAGCCCAGAGAATGGTGTTGTCCAGTTTTAGGGTGGGTTTTCCCACCTCAATGAACTTAATCAGGACAATCCCTCAGAGCTGTGCCTAGAGGGTAGCTTGATCTAAATAACTCCCTACAAGAGTGCCTAGAAGGTGGTCTCCTAGGTGATTCCCAATCCTGTCAAGCTGACAACCAACACTAATCTTCACAGATTCAAAAACCCAGTAGTAAGGCTACTGTTCTGATTGTTGAAGAGTCCTGGGATCCACATTAAGTTTCTCTAGCACTCAAGAGAGGACTAAGAATCAGCCAGTTATTACTATGATAATCTGCATTATATACCATAAAAATCTTAGTTGCTGGGGCTGGAGGGAAACCTCAGCAGTTAAGAGCACAGGCTGATGTAAGTGCACCACACGCATGGCCAGAGGATGGGGTAGGATCCCCTGGAAATATAGTTACAAACAGTTGTTAGCTGCCATCTGGGTTCTGGGAACTGAACCTGGGTTGAGTTTTTTTTGCAGGAGGCTTGAGGGAATTTGCATTTGACATCTATCATTGATCTATGCTCTATTGATCATCTACTTATGTATTATTTATTATATATCTATTATTTATCATCTGTCTATTATCTATTTATCACTACCAACTATGTTTTAAACTTTGTATATCTTTGAGCAATGATATCAAAGACAAATTAAAATTAAATATCAATATAACTTTCAATGGGACAAAACGACAGGAAACACAGAAATGGGTGCGAAGGAAGTAGGGGATTAAAGAAAAAAAGTTGATTGCACTTTAAAAGACAGAGCTGGAATGCCATGCAGCTTTGAAAGCATTGCTGCATTTCTCATTGACATAGGAAGACTCTCACAATATATTGTAATCGATAAGACAAAATGGCAGGTGTAGGTAGGGTTCTCAGGGAGAACGATGCACATCCTTTGCCTGTTAATAAAGGTTGATAACTTATTTTAGGTCTATTTAATCAACTTCTGCTTACTTCTCTGCACTATTTCCTTCAGTGAAATTTGTATGATTTAAAAAGTTGACATCTTTATTTTTTTAAGGGATTCTACAATATAATAGCACAGTTGTTTTCAGATAACATTGATGTGGCTCACTTTGCCATAAAAGGAAGAAAAAAAAAAAAAAAAACAGCCGGTCCTCCTAACTGCTGAACATCTCTTGAGCTCTGGTTATTACTTTCTTAACTACTGGATCCAAAGTGCGTGCTTGTGACATTTGCTATTTGCATGTTGTCAATCTCTAGTGTGGCCAATTTCAGGGAACACAGATTCAGGAAAAGCTGTGGAAAGCTGCTCTTGCGGCTCCAGAACGAGATGTTGGGGAGAACTGGACACAGCCAGCTTGTATAGCTCAACTCTGAATCACCAGGAGGAGCCCCAAGCCTACATGGAAATCAAGTAAGCCAAGACTGTCAGCCACCCACTCTCAGAGGTTCTCCTCTGGAGAACATAGCAGAGTGTCCACAGGTAAACATAACCAAGTGGATGTGTAGACCAGGGCACAGGAACAGCAACAACAGACAGAAGAAGGCCAGCACCGAATGACCAGGAAAGAAAGCAGACAGCAAGGTAAACACATAAAGGTCAAAATGTCAAAGTGAAACTACAAAGTTTGGAGAAGGATAGTTGGATTGAAAGTCTAAAGGAAATGGTAAGTGACTCCTGTGAGAATGGGCCTGGGGCAGGCTGGGGAGGGGGCGGGCATGTGCAAGGAGCAAGGAGAGCCCTTCCTTCACCCGGGGTTCAGTGCCTGGTAACATGCTAAATTGCACATGCAGGTTTTATGTATTTTTTCTTTTAAAATTATATTCCACAGGAAAAAAAAAAAAAATTTTTTAAATGCGCATTTCCATATCAATTGGTCTTTACCCCAAGTTCAATGGAGAATGGCCAAATTTAGAAAAAAATATCAGTGTTGCTGGTGGTGAACCATGCTTTTGATCCCAGACCCAAGGAGAGGGCAGAAGCAAGTGTATCTCTAAGAATTCCAAGTCTATATATATTGAAGCTCGCGAGGACAATAAAGCTACCAATATAGTCCTGTGTATAAATTAATAATAACTAATAAATGACTTCATATACCAATTACAGTTAATGAGAGAAATATTCAATATTATCAAATAAAAGATTTTCAGTGAGTTTTTAAAAAAAAGTTGACATGTGCCTAGCAAAAGAGTATATGCTAAGGTTTTGATATAAAAAGTTTGGCTCTGCAGAAAGAAAATTCTGCCTGTGTGGAACACAACCTTACCCAGCACTACTGGAGCCAGAGGCAGGTGAATCTATTATTTTTCGAGTTCAAGTCCAGCCTGTGCTCAAGTGGTTCAGCGCCTGTGGGAATGCAGGCGCTTAAAACAGCCCTTAAAAAAAACCAAAAAAAAAAAAAAAAAAGAAAAAAAAAGAGGAGAGAGAAAAAAATCTGCAATCCAAAAGGTTGAACAAATGAAACAATAACGAATATTTCAATTCTGAAATAAAAGCAATGAATCCATAGCATCCCGGCACTGTAGCCTACTTCACAGAGATCCCGGCACTTAGCCTACTTCACAGAGATCCCGGCACTGTAGCCTACTTCACAGAGATCCCAGCACTTAGCCTACTTCACAGAGATCCCAGCACTTAGCCTACTTCACAGAGACCTCAGCACTTAGCCTACTTCACAGAGATCTCAGCACTTAGCCTACTTCACAGAGATCACGGCACTGTAGCCTACTTCACAGAGATCCCAGCACTGTAGCCTACTTCACAGAGACCTCAGCACTTAGCCTACTTCACAGAGATCCCAGCACTTAGCCTACTTCACAGAGATCTCAGCACCTAGCTTACTTCACAGAGATCCCAGCACTTAGCCTACTTCACAGAGATCTCAGCACTGTAGCGTACTTCACAGAGATCCTGGCCTGTAGCCTACTTCACAGAGACCTCAGCACTTAGTCTAATTCACAGAGATCCTGGCCTGTAGCCTACTTCACAGAGATCTCAGCACTTAGCCTACTTCACAGAGATCCCGGCACTGTAGCCTACTTCACGGTGATCTCAGCACCTAGCCTACTTCACAGAGACCTCAGCACTTAGCCTACTTCACAGAGATCTCAGCACTTAGCCTACTTCACAGAGACCTCAGCACTTAGCCTACTTCACAGAGATCCCGGCACTTAGCCTACTTCACAGAGATCCCAGCACTGTAGCCTACTTCACAGAGATCCCGGCACTGTAGCCTGCTTCACGGAGATCCCAGCACTTAGCCTACTTCACAGAGACCTCAGCACTTAGCCTACTTCACAGAGATCCCGGCACTTAACCTACTTCACAGAGATCCCAGGACTTAGCCTACTTCACAGAGATCCTGGCACTTAGCCTACTTCACAGAGACCTCAGCACTTAGCCTACTTCACAGAGATCTCAGCACTTAGCCTACTTCACAGAGATCCCAGCACTTAGCCTACTTCACAGAGATCTCAGCACCTAGCCTACTTCACAGAGATCCCAGCACTTAGGCTACTTCATAGAGATCTCAGCACTGTAACCTACTTCACAGAGATCCCAGCACTTAGCCTACTTCACAGAGATCTCAGCACTGTAGCCTACTTCACAGAGATCCCAGCACTTAGCCTACTTCATAGAGATCTCAGCACTGTAGCCTACTTCACAGAGATCCCAGCACTTAGCCTACTTCATAGAGATCTCAGCACTGTAGCCTACTTCACAGGGATCCCGGCACTGTAGCCTACTTCACAGAGATCTCAGCCCTGTAGCCTACTTCACAGGGATCCCAGCACTGTAGCCTACTTCACAGAGATCTCAGCCCTGTAGCCTACTTCACAGAGATCTCAGCCCTGTAGCCTACTTCACAGAGATCCCGGCACTGTAGCCTACTTCACAGGGATCCTGAGCATGAGGCTTTTATCATCTTAGCCACCCCTAAGAGCCTCTTGAGGGGGAAATTCTTGGTTTGGGAGAATCCTGTGATGGTTGGAGGGTGTGGGAGGTCATGGATCTCCAGGGAACAAAAAGATCTGCTGTGCCTGGGAAGAATTTGGTTTCAGCCATGATATGAATGGAGGTGATGCAAAAGAAGCATAACGCAGAGCACAGAAGGGTGAGGAGCCAGGAGGAGACCTATAGCCACCGCTGGCGTGGCGCAGTGGTGATCTACTGAGGACTTCTCAAAGCACACACCCCTGACATCATCAGGAAAATACAACCCAGGCATCAATGCCTTGGGTGAGTTCTGAGGGCTTTGCTGGGGTGAGACAATCAAGGTAGTGACTGAGTTTCACCGCTGTCACCATTCTGGAGATGAGGGATTGCATATATGGGAGGATTTGTTACCTGAAAGTTTTAGTGGGAGCTGGATCCGGAAACAAAATAAAGATCTATCCCAAGCCTAGGATTTGTATGAATACTGAAAAGGCATAGGACTTCTGCAAGGATTTAATTAATAGAGGCCTGTGGATGTTATACAGAGCTCAAGGATGTCCAGGTTTCTAGGTTACATTTAGTTTATACAGGCAAGAAAGTGAGGTTCAGGCAGTTAGAAATTTTGTTACAGCCACACCTGGACTGCAGTGACAGAATGGGGGAAAAAGCCTTGTGGTTGTTGAGAAAGTTGAACCCAGCTCTTTCACAGAGGGGGCAGCTGAATGTTAGTTTTGAGTCAGTATACATATTTTTGCAGTAATTATCAAATAGTCTTATGCTTACAAAAATTTACAGAAATGTTGAAAACTCTATGAGCCTTTATCATTCTGTTGCACATCTGTCTATCTATCTATCTATCTATCTATCTATCTATCTATCTATCTATCTATCATCTATCTATCTATCTATCTATCTATCATCAATCTATCAATCATCTATCTATCATCAATCTATCTATCTATGTTTCTATGTATCATCTATCTATCATCTATGTATCATTTATCTATCTATCTAATTTATCTATCATCTATATATCTGTCATCATTCTATCATCTATCATCAATCTATCTATCATCTATCTATTATCTATTTATCTATCATCTATCTATCTATCTATCTATCATCTATCTATCTATCATCTATCATTTTTCTATCTATCATTTATCTATCATTTATCTATCTTTCATCTATCTATCTATCATCTATCTATCATTTTTCTATCTATCATCTATCTATCATTTATCTATCTTTCATCTATCTATCTATCTATCATCTATCTATCTATCTATCTATCTATCTATCTATCTATCTATCTATCTTCTTTCGTCACTATTTGAGACAGGGTCTCACTCCATCACCCAAGATCCCTTGGGATTTGTGATCCTCCTGGGCTCAGCAAACTGAGTGCTGGGATTCCAGGTGTGTGCTGCTCTGTCCAACTTTCTATATCACTTTAATTCCAAATATATTAACTTCGTAGAGTCATTTATGGGTACTTTGTATATAGTGTGTATTTCCTAAGAACAAAGAATACAAATATTAAAATCCAAAAATTAATACCGAAGCCAGAAGAGGCAGCAATTCTGATATTTGGGAAATAGAGGCAGGAGGATTGCCATGAGTTTAAAGATAGTCTTGGCTACATAGCAGGACCTTGTCTCACCACTACCCAAAAGAAAATTAACACTGCTATATTATTATTGTATAATTTATGACATAATCAGTAATAACAAAAAAGGACCTGAAGTTCAAACCAAGCTCACTTGCCGCATAGAGTCGCCATTTCTCTCTCTCTCTTTTTTTTTTTTTGTTCTATCTCAGTAATTTCTTCAGGTTTTTTTTTTTTCTTTTTCTTCTATTACCTTTGAAGAGTGCAGGCAATTATTTTATAGATTGTCTCTCAGTTTTGGCATTATCTGTTGTTTTCTCATGATTAGATTGATATGATGTGTTTGGCAGGGGTATTATGGGTGCTTCTTGATGAAATGTGTGCAGTCTGTAGTGTGGCTACCATAAGTTCTGACTAATAGTTCTGACTTCATCTGCCTAACAGTGAATTTACAAACTGAGAACAGAATAAATTCGTGGGCACAGTAAGTGTCTTTGCTCATATGTTTCTGGGCATCCAAACACAAAGATCTGAATAACTAACAAGCACAGCCTATTTCAGTGGACTTCAATTGCTATCATTACCCAAACGGGAAGCAATTAATTAGGAATGGAATACAAAGCATGTCCTATGCATTTACTTTTATTCTTTTTCTTTCCTTTTAATTTGGGAGGGGAACATACACACATAGTGGTAAAAAATGGGGATGATGAACTGGACATCCCATGACTCCAAAACCATCAAAGGATCTAGTAACTGAAAGAACCCAACAAGAGGACGTTCCACTCCTGGCACACTGGCACATGGCGGCACATAAAATCACGTGCTGTCTCATGAAGTTCCATCAATGTGAAGCAGCATGAGATAATTTCATAGGGAAGGCAAGCAGGCCGCATTATTTAGATGGATAAAGTAAATATGATTTTGCTAGAGGAGTGAAAGTCTTGACAGCTTCTTTAAACAGATGTCTCTCATGCAGTAAAGGAGCCTCACTGCTTACAGCATCTCCTGTTCTTCTGTAAGTAGGAGGCCAGCGGAAGCAGACGGCCATTGCTTTGAGTAATTAGCTATGCCAGAAGGTGCCATTCAGCTGCAATTCAGGGTGTACCAAAAGGTTAACATGGCTGACAGGATTCTGTGTGTTGTAGAACTACAGACTCCTTGTTGAAGTTTCTCTATTGCAGCTCACAAAGCAGATTTTTAAAAAGCTTAGAGACATGTCTCAGTTAAGAGCACTGACTACTCTTGCAGAGGATCTGGGTTCAATTCCCAGCACCCACCTGGTGGCTAACAACTGTCCATAACTCTATCGCCAGAGGATCCAACACCTTTCTTTCATCTCTATGGGCAGTGCAGGACATGGGCGTGCTTACACATAGGCAGGGAATATACTCGTACACATAAAAAAAGTTTAAGGTAAGCATGAGTTTAAGTGATGTTTATCAACCTACCCAATGAAATAATAAGCTTTGCACCCAAATTTGAGTTTGTTACCTTCCCGTTTATATATTTCATCCCTTTCAATGGTCCTCCTCTCCACATGGCTTAACAAAGACTTGTTAATAAAATAAGAATAGAGCCAGACATGGTGGCACACGCCTTTAGTCCCAGCACTTGGGAGGTGGTCACAGGGATATCGTTGTGAAATTGAGACCAGCCTGGTCTACATAGCAAGGTCTAGGTCATCTGGGCAACAAGGAGACCCTGTCTCAAAAAACCAAAATGGGTATTCATTCAAAATTAACAAATTTGTTAGGTCGTGATGTAAGGCACCAGAAGGGATGGGAAGTTGTTGGAACACGGAATACACTTTATTCATCTAGCCAACTTTGTCCACTCCAGGCTACTCCCGAGCATCTTCTCACACTCTTCTCTGTCTATGGTTCTAAGAATCATGCTTTCCTCTAACAGGGAGCACAGCAGTATGAAACTTGTGACTTTTTCTTTATTTTATATTGAGCTAATGCTTTCTGTATGATTGCAACTAGGATTTACTTTCCCTCCAAGATCTGAACCAGGAACAAATCACATCTGGAATGACAACCAGGTAAAGAGGCAGGTGGGAGGGTGTCTGACTAAACCTCATTCACAAGCTTTTCCTTTCCAGCTTCAGGAAAAACATCCATCATTTTAGAAGGCAAACTTAGTACAAACCTTATTTCTCTGAAATATCAGGGAATCATTTGCCCTTAAGGTAGGCTGGCTTACAGTGATGCTCTTCAGCACCTTATTAAAAACTTTTGGCTTCCACATGAAAGACTTTCTTCTAAAATATATTTAAATGTATTTTCTTCTTAGCTGAGCTGAACTTCATAGATATGAATGGCTGCTTCCACCAGATATTCACCAAAGCTTGAGGACAGTAATGAGTTAAGCCATTAGTATCATTGATGTCATCGGCCAGTGGCGATGGGATCAAAGATACATAAACTGACTTCCTGTTAACATTGTCTATTAAAAAAGGTAGTGCTGTCTGCTGTTGGAGCAGGAGTGAGTTTGTAGGACAAAGGAAACAGGCTGAGGCCCAGATCTCCCTCCCTTCATCTGGAAACCCATTTATCATCCTATGATTTCCTATACGTGGCCACTCTGTAAAGCTTTCAAAGTGTCCTCCTATGCCTCCCTCTATCTATTTGTAAAATACAAACTCCTCAGCATGGTGTGAGAGACCTCTTATGAGCTGTCCCCAGTCCACTTTGTTGAACCTCACCTTCTTGTCTCTTAGCATCTAGCCAGAAAACCTTTTTGCAGACTTTCTAGCATCCAGGGCACTTTCTTGTATATCCTGTATTTTCCCCTACCAAGCCCTTTTCATTTCAAACCCCAGTGCAAATTTACCTGATCTTGACATTGCCTGCTTTGTAAATTCTTCCTTTCTGCTGACAATCATCACCTCACATGCACAGAAATTAGCCAATACTCTACTTGTTTACAAAGGAACTTACCTTCATCTGGGATTCCTTGAAGTCAGGGTTTATATTTGATCTAGTTTTAGGACCATTCTGTGGCAGGTGATGTCGACACCCTACCTACATTCCCTTGTTGACCCAGAAACAGCACCTGTATGTGCCAAAGCCTCTTGTGCCCCTCTGCCTTGTGGGTATTCATGGGCTATGAAAGCATGCTTTGTCTTCATGGGGTAGGATGAAGTGCCAGAGGTTTGATGCTTTCCTTGAGCAACCCTCAAGGAGAAATGGTAGCTACTGGTTAAAATTCCCAGCTTCCTCACCTTCTAATGGAATAATTTAGAGATACGGTACCTGTCAGAAAGTCCTGTGGAGAATGTCACAACAACACTTTCACTTTGTTCACGTCTCTGTTAATCCATTCCCTTGGTTTTTCCTCTCCTGCACTGACTCTGAGCTTGACCAAGTAGCTTGTTTTGGCCAAAGGAAGTTAGTAACAAAGACATCAAGAAAAGGCTTGAAAATGCTTCCCACTAGAACTCTCCATCATTGGAACCTTTGTTGGATCAAAAGTTTGAACCAAGTTTATCCTCAAGTCTGTGTCTCAGTGATGAGTGTCATCCTTGTTTAGGGAATGCACCCAGTATACACTTGTCCCAGGAACTGAACATGCTGTTTCTATCCATTCCCCTGGTGACTCTGACTCACATACAGTTCATTGTCAATTGGTTTAAACCTTCCATTATGCTTTTTTGGTCTTTTCTTTATTTACAGCTAGTTAACCATTTATTTATGGCTTCAAATTAGGGCTCATATCAAACTTCACCGATAATGAAACTCTCCAAGGTTCCCTTCAGCCGGGTAAGACCCTTTCTTCTCTGTAGAGTAACTACTCTTAGAATGCAAAAGACTACACATGGATGGCTTGTTTCCCAGCCTTCTTTCTGAGTCCTAGGCTCTGCGAGGTCTTTCCTGGTCTCCTATTCCTGTCAGACAGTCTTGAAATATTGGTAGCGAGAATAAACTAGAACCGATTCTTGGCTGTAAATGACTTTGTTGTGTTTCAACTTCCACCACAATGAAAACACCTGATGAAGCTGTTTTTCCCTTATAGAAGTGGAGAACAAGCTGAAGTCAAAGAATAGGATTTGTGGATCACTTTATTCTCCTCTGTCACTAAGTTCTTAATTAATAATGAAGTCATGAAATGTTGAGTTATTAAGTACAATTAATTAATGAAAGCCATTTAACACAGGCACACAACAGGGTGGTCAAATGACCTTTTCCAGTGTGCTTCTTTTAGTGTGTGTGTGTGTGTGTGTGTGTGTGTGTGTGTGTGTTTGTGTATGTGGAGGTCAGAGGTCAGCTTCAGGTATCTTCCAGTATGACTCTGTACCTTACTTTTTGACACAGGGTCTGTCAATGAACCCCGAGCTCACCATTTGGTTTAGACTAGCTGACCAGGGAACCTAGGACTCTGCCTGTCTCTTGATCCCTTGCCCCCCAGGCATGGGTTATAAGCCTGTACTACCACATCCAACTTTTTCTACATGGGGATCTGAACTTAGGTTCCCATGTTTACACAACAAGTATTTTAGTGACTTGTCATTTCCCAAGATTCTTTCTTCTTTATTGCATCATCTCACACTACTCCTGCTCGTCCCACAGAGAGCATCAAAAGGCAATGGTAAGACTTTGGGTTTTTCTTGTCATTTGTTTTGTTATATATTAAATGCTTACTGAATGCAGAGCACTGTGTTCATCACTGAAGTGTTGTGATGGTTAATCCTGGGTGTCACCTTGACTGGACTAAGGAACAAATAAGAGAAAAGGGTCTTCTGATTGGACCACCTCAACCCGGATGGCCCACCCCAAATGTGGGTGTTACCTTCTGCCGGCAGGCAGTATTTAAGGCCACAGCAGTGGGAGCTGGTCCCTTTTTTTTTTTTTTTCTCCTGCGGCTTGCTTCTCTCATCTGGTGAGTTTGTCTTGCTGCTGTGATCAACCTTTCAGATCCCAGCGTGTACTGAGACTGGCAGATCTCCTGGAATCCATTCGGGCCTTCAGCACTAGACTGGGACTCCTGAGACATCCAGCCTTGCGGACTGAGCGGTTCCCTGGATTCCCGGCCTCTCCAGTTCGGCGCTACTGTTGAGCTCCGTCGCGTGAGCAAATCAATAAATTGTATATAGTTATATATACTCATCCTGTTGCTTCTGTTTCTTTAGAGAACCCTGACTAATACAAGTGTACTCACAGAAATATGGATTCCTATGCTGTCTTTCACCAAAAGTAAGTCCAACAGACTGTTGCTGATATGGAATGTACGAGCAGCTTTGTTTGGAAAGCTGAGTTCATCAACATTTTAGGAGTGAAAAGTGAACCAGGTGGACTTGAAAAACATTGATGTAGCCAGTAGTTTTCCAAGCTAACCACTTACAGGAATATCACTTGGTCTACTTTACTGTCTCCTTCATCCTGAAAAGCTGGCTCAATGGTTAAAAGCATAGAGAATTAACAGGACTCAAACACTCTTTGTAAGTATTTAAGAGCATAAATATTACACTTGGGATGGTGGCTGACATCTGGAATCCCAGAACTTTAGAGCCATGGACAGGAGAGTTGCCATGAGTTAGAGGCCAGCCTACGCCACATAGTGACTACCAGGCCAGCATGGGCTACATGGTGAAATACTACCTTAAAAAACACCACCTGAAAAAAACAAAACAAACAACTCCCAGCAAACCAGCAAATAAAAAAGTAAGACAACATAAGTATCATATTTGATTCCTTTTTCCTCATGAGTAAAAAGGTGAAACTAATATTTTTTTTCTAAAATCTCTTCCTGCTCCCACAGGCAGTAATTCCATAATTGCAGTTATTATTTGTAAAAATGTAAATGACTCTGGATAAACCAGTTAGAATAATACAGACTCAATCAGTGAGAATTGTCACAATATTTTGGTGGAGTAGCAATCTGCCAGTGGTGTGACAAGTGTTTAGAAATCATTGTTCATAAGAGTCATTCTAATCACATCAAACTATGCCACTTCCCTCCCCCTCGCTCTTGGTCACCAAACTTGAAGGAGTTGTGGCCATTTGCTACGTCCACTTGCTGTGACCTTAGAAGCTAGCCTTCCTTTGGGAAGTGGATACTGTCGCTCCTACTTAGACCTCTCTGGGCCTTACTATTTAATGCACCCCAACCTCTGCATCTTTTTATGAATTTTTTCCACTCTGAGAGTATGTGAGGTCCAAATGCTGGCAAGTTAACAGCAGCCTGCGGAAACTGTTAACTATGGATCAATGTGTAAGTGGAAGTGGCATATAAATACCTATAGACAGGACAACTTTTGAGGTCCACATGCTGTGTCAGCTCCGCTTCTCTAATTCCCAATAGGTGATGTCCAAAATTTTGTCTCTCTTCAAGCCCGGTCCTCTCATTCCTTACTGTAAACCCTGACTTTGTTTTCTAGTCCTTTGAAATAATTGTTACTCCTAAGTGGGTGTTTGTCTTAATAACTTTTCTCATCACTATGTCAAAGCACCAGACAAAAAGCAACTGAAGGGAGGAAGGGCTTATATGGCTCAGAGTTTCAGGAAATAGAGTCTGTTATGGTGAGAAGGCATGGCAGCTGGGATCTTTGTCCGAGGTGCTGAGAGCAGGAGGGGGCTGCTCTTCCCAAGGCTGTCAGTCAGGAAGCAGAGGGATAAATCCCTCTAAGGTTCACCTGGGGTGGTCTATGCCCACCAGTTATGCACCAGGACCCAAAGTTTCCAACATCTCTCAAAGCAGTGCCTTCTAGGAACCAAGTACTGAGAACGTGAGTCTGTGGAGGACATTCCATATTGAAACCATAATGACACTGCTGCCGGATCCTCCTTTGCCACATGTGAACAGAACTCCACTGGCCCATTTTTCTCCCTTAAATCTCAAGTTAAGGAGAGCTTCCTTTTTATGATCATGCTATTCTCTTTGTTTTTCAATACAACTGGAAAATGAATGTTAATGAAAAATTTGGGCAAAAGGACTTGTAGTAAAATTAGAAACAATTTTAAAATAGAATCACTATAACAAATGACTATAACTCTGGTTATAGGTAGAAAGTTAATAGTTGTATGCAACATGATGTAAAATGATATATCTAATGAACACTGGTAAGTATAAGCAGGGAAGGGAGGGGATGCTCAGGGATGTCATTTTCCTCAAATCACTGCCTCTATCTACAATTCATTACCTTTGAAATATGTAATTAAATGCTTAAGCATGTATTTAGATAGGTATTCATCTATCTATTATATATACAATTTGTAATGGCTAACTCCTCTCTTTTTTTTTTTTTTTTCGTCTTTTCAAGACAGGGTCTCCCTGTAGCCCCAGCTGTCTTGGAACTCACTTTGTAGACCAGGCTGGCCTTGAACTCACAAAGATCTGCCTGCCTCTGCCTCCCAAGTGCTAGGATTAAAGGCGTGCGCCACCACGCCTGGCTTCTCTTTTTTTTTTTTTTTTTTTTTTTTTTTTTTTTGGTCTTTTGGAGACAGTGTCTCCCTTTAGTTCCAGCTGGCCTGGAGCTGGCTCTGTAGACCAGGATGGCCTTGAACTTACAGAGATTGCCTGCATCTGTCTCCCCAGTGCTGGGATTAAAGGCATGCGTCACCATGCCTGGCTTACTCTTAACTCTTATACACAATATTTTCTTATAATTTTAAGGAAATTTATTAGGAAATAATATCTCTTGTATAAAAACTTACTTGAAGTTTAATAATTTTGGTTTTTTTACTGATATATTATTTTGTTAAACTCTATAATAATTAAATTAAATGATTTAAAACTTGAAACAGCATGCATGATGTGACCCTACTTCTGCGAAGTGGTCTGTTCATCTCTCTCTGTACACATAGTCATACAGAAATGTCTGCATTAAAATTCATCTAACGTTGGTAATGGTCATTTCTGAGTCATGCTATCCAGATTAATGTTTTAAAATGCTTTTTTACTAGTGCTCTTTGTACTTGGTAATTTAAGGATAATGAAACTAGGAAAAGAATGATGTATGTATGGAAAGTAGCATCAATTTTATTTGTAAATGAAGAGCAGCCCAGGGTCTTATTATTCTCTCTCTGTCCTTGTCAACTTACTGTCAATGTCCTGTTATAACAGTAGCATTAGCTCATATTTTTTTTCTTGACTCTAACCAGCTGTGATTTTGTAAAGCTGGTTAATGTGATTTATAACAAACACATCCCAGTAAAGAATATTGAAATGTAACTTCTGTTTTTTGAATGTCTTCTAATTATTTGGTTCTCAAATAATAATGTTTAAATTCAGTAAAAGTTTATTTTTCAAAGGATGGATCTGAGCTTGAATATAAGATGTAACCAGTGCTTTAGTCAGGAGAAAAAGTTGAAAGTTTGGGTTTCAGGATTCACTCTTCAAGACTGACTCTGAGCAGTTACCATTGGATGTCTGTTCACTGCAAATTCAGAGCACCATTCTGTGCTATAACATTGTGATATACAGCTAGTAAGACCTTTTCAGGTAGATGTTAATTTCTAGTATTCATTTGATTGAGAAAAAGAAACACAATTCCCTCTTCTTTTGTATTTCACCATGTTTTAACCACAGACTTTATTTTCTCTGCACAAAGACCTCCACTTTACAACTGTTAATTTCTAAGTTGGGAATTTTAGGGAATCAGAGTATGCCAATGGCCCACTTGATAGTTGTCAATTGCTTTTACTTCCTGGCTGAACTCCTTCTTACAGAGAAACAAATCCTACAGGGGTAGTTTCTTGAACCATAGTTCTTTCAGAACATTCTCTCTGACTTACGGTCAAATCACCATTTTGTGGTCCAAGAGCATCCACCAGTGAAGAAACACACATTAAGTATCTATTATGAGTAGGGCATATTGGCTGCAAGTAGAGAGACAGAGCTTTGAGAGTTTTACATTCTTTCTAGAGAAAACAAATTAAAAATACTTGGAAAGTTGGCTGACAGCACAAGATAAAACATAAGAGCTCTCACAGGCTTTGAGAGATTATTTTTGTTGTGATTTGATTTGGTTTAGTTGTAAGGTTAGAAATTCACTCTAGCAACATAATAAAGGTGGTATTTATTGACAGAATATTAGCTTGGGTAATACTGACTGCTGTAAAGATAAACCCTGGAATCTAAGAGCCTTGCTGTGATAACACTGTATTTCTTACTAATAGAAAGTCTTCTGAGACAGAAATTAGAAACCTGGATTCCTTTCATTTTGTGACTATGGTACCTTCAACATTTGGCTTCCAAAGTCACTGTCCTCAATAATGTTCAGCCTGGACATAAAGGAGAACATACAGAATCAATTGATAAGATGTTTTACTACATCAGGCACAGAAGAAAGGTATGACATTTCTGCTTACAAGGGATGGGTAGAATTGTTGACATGGTCACATAACTGTACAAAGCAGGCTGATAAATGTACTTTCTGATTAAGAGTTCAGCTGCTGATGTAGGGGTCTTGCTGAGAGATGGGGTTGTTTGAGGCTCCCATGGCCCAGAGGAGCTCCCTCATGGCAACTCTACTATTCTCTCTAAGCCAACTAGTCAGCCAAATTTCCCAAAGAAGCCAGAATGATCAACTGCAAGAATTACCCTGGTCTTTCAGAAATCAACTTCATCATCAAAGTCTTGGGGCCGGGCTGTTTCATGGCTGTTTCTAGTCCACAGAGGGGTTGTTATTGAGTAGGGATCCATTCCTTCCCTAATATATTGTCAGTCTTGCAGAAGTTCAACACTCATCTGCTTTCTTGAGTAAAAGGGTGCCATTATTTGACTATATTTTATTGTCATTACCTATATTAGCCATTTTATTTTAAGTATCCATCACTGTGTGGAGATTCTATGTACAGTATATTATTATTATTGTTTGCAACCATAATATTTAAAAATATTCTTTGAGAAAGAGCTTGCTATGTTTCTCAGGCTTGCCTTGAACTCCTGAGATCAGGTAATCTTCATTCATCTTCCCAAGTAGCTGGGACTACAAACTTGCACCACCACGTTTGCAATTTCTTTATTGTATTGGTTGCTTTTCTCATTGCTGTTACAAAATGTCTGACAGAAGCAACTTCAGGGAAGAAGGAGGGGCTCAGGGCTTAGGAATGGAAACAGTCCATCGTGGTTGGAAGGCATGGTGACCAGAAAATGAGGCAGTCAGAAAGAAGGGAGAATCGAATTCTGGTGCTTGATTTTCTCCTTTTTAATCAGTCTGGGCCCCTAGCCTGTATGGTGTCACCTGCCTTCAGAGTAGGTCTTTTTTCCTCATTTAACCCCCCCTGGAAACATCCTCACAAATACTCCCGAAAGTGTGTCTCCTAGGTGATTCTAAATCCAGTTCCAGTCAAATTGGCATTGAAGACTTCCTACCATATACATTTTATTGACAATTTTCAGAAGATAACGAGTCTCAGAGAGATACATCAAAGTGGTCAAGGCTGTAATGGTACCCTATGGGAAATTTCATTATTTTTACCCTTCACCATCACTGTGTCTTCTTTCCTTCAGTCACAGGAGGGCAACTGGCTGTAGTTGGATGGTGATAGTTATGACTGGTACTAGGGAAAGGGAACGCTTATTTGAAACTGAGGTTTGAAATGGCTAAGGACACTGTGATGTAGGTTGGCAAGACAAGACATTAGTAATGAGCTTGGCTTGATGTAAGGCACAGTGTATTAAATCAGTATCCAAAATGAGTTGAGAACAGCTCTATCAGGAGAAGCAAGGCTACTATTTCCCTTGCTTATTGTAATAGAGATTGTAGATTCAAAATTATCTACTAAGGATTTCTTACATAGGGATCTTTTGGGAAACAGGATTAAATCTATGTCCTATGTTTTTAATCATTTTTGTCCCAAACAGGTCAATGTTGATCTGGAGTAGGATGAGGAAATTTCTGGAGAACTACTGAGAAGATTCTAGACTCTTCTTTTAACTCACAATTGACTGTCTGATGAGGTGAAAGGAGGATTATATCATTTGAATCCAATATTGTTGGGATGTGAATGCACTATTATTTTTTATTTTTTAATTTTTAATTTAATGTATTTATTTATGTGTATGAACGTACTGTCTGCATGTAGGTTTGTGCATCCGTGTCATGCAATGCTGCAGAGGTCAGAAGAGGGACTCTGATTCCTCTGGAACTGGAGTTACAGACTGTTTTTGGCCACCATGTGGGTGCTGGGGATTGAACCCGGGTCCTCTGCAAGAGTAGTCGGTGCTCTTAACCACTAGGCTATCTCTCCAGCCCCGTGAATGCACTATTAAAAGGGTAGGAATAGATATCTAAAATATATGTCTCTAACAAATTTCTTTCCATAACAGGTAAATAAATCCCACAGGTAAAAAATGAAAATGGACAACCCAAAAGGAAAACACTTTCAGGGAAAAAGATCTGAACAGATGTCAAACAATAGAGTATCCAAATCACCAATAAGTATACTTTGAGGTCATCAGGTATGCTGTAATGGAAATCCAAAGGCAACACCATCACATACCAGTAGAATGGCTGAAAGCAAATAGGTGAAATATCGAATATGGATATGAATGTGAAGCAACTGGAACTTACAGACACTGCTGGTGGGAGTGTAAAATACATAGTTGCTTTGGGAGACTATGTGGCTATTTGTTTGTAATAGGCAGAGTTCTGAAAGGGCCCTCAAGTTTTCTGCTTTCTGTTGTCCATGCCCTATATGATTTCCTCCTTTGAGTAAATAAGTGTGTGGTTGGTGCTGTAAATAGGTGTATTTTACTTCTGTGAATAAACTATGAAAAGGTGAAGGGATTTTTCAACTGAATATAGGCTACCAAGTCAGTGGGCTTTCAGTTAATCAAAAATATAAGCAAAGAGATGATCCTGGTGGGCCTGACCTAATCAGGTTCACCCTAAAAGGGACAAGCCCTCCCAGAAAGATCTTTGAAGGGTGAAGTTATGTTAGTGTCTCTGGCAGGAGCAATGTTGTGAGTTGATGAATGTGGCCTCCAGGAGCTGAGCCTAGTTCTAGCCAGCAGTCAGTGAGGAAAAGAAGATCCCAGATCCCAAATCAAAAGGAAAGGAATGCTGCTAAAAGGATGAATATGCTTGGGAGTGGATTATTCCATGATCACGCCTCTAGAAGAAGATACAAAAAAACTTGCCTTGATTTCATTTTCTGAGGATTTGAGAAAAGGACTTAGCTGAAACTTGCCAGATCCTTCCCCATGAAACTGGTATTGCCAGTCGATGAGATGCTAGGGCTCTTGGATTATAGTGACTTGTTTTCTACCAACAGAAAACTGATGCCATCTCCTAACCATAGACATATGTATGGTTCATGGATTCAACTCTTAATAATTCCCAACAGAAAGCTATATGCAGGTCTATAGTAATGTATATACTGTTGTCCCTTAGTATCCAGAGGTGACTGGTGCCAGGGTCCCTGATACTGAAATCTCAGATGTTCAATCATTTATATAAAATGATATAATTTGCATGTAACCCATACACATACTTCTGTACTTAAAATGATCTCTACTTACTGATAGTACCTAATATAGTGTAAGTGCTATGTATATAAACAGTAAACAAAATTGCTCTGGGAAAACACAACAAGAGTAGAAATACATGTTTGGTACAGATACAGTTTCTGTTTTAAAACATTTTTTACCCATGCCCTGTTGAATCTGCAGAAAAGAAACTGTTTGAAATGGAGTTCCAACTGAACTTCAGTATCTACAGATACAGTATTTATAATAATAGCCCAACATACATACCAAGGAAATGAAGGGGGCCTTAGGATTTCTGATAATAATTGTTGATGTCAGCACTTAGAACACAAGTACACTAATTTTGTGAAAATATTAAGCTATGTTCTTTCCTAAATTAAATTATATAGCCATATAATGATCCAAAGTTTATTTTTATTACCTGCCAGCACAATTATTAGCAGATTGCCTTTAGAGTTGCAAATATTCTCACACATATAAAAATGGTTAAAAAATGGTTATGCCATTTTACTTCTGTAATCATTCCAGTATTAGTCCTCCATAGATAAAATCCCAAGCAGATCAGAACAAAACAAAAATGCATAATCATGTTTTTAAATGTTAATGATTGGGTATTATTATTATTATTATTGAGACAGGGTCTCCCTATGGCCCCAGCTGGAACTGGAACTCACTATGTAGACCAGGCTGTCCTTGAACTCACAGAGATCCACCTGCCTCTGCCTCCCAAGTGCTAGGGTTAAAGGCATGCACCACCATGCCAGCACTAAAGATGATTCTTAGCTGCCATGTGGGTGCTGGGATTCGAACCCGGGTCCTCTGCAAGAGCAGTCAGCACTCTTAGCCACTGAGTCATCTCTCCAGCCTACTATTTTTTTAAGTAACCCTAACTCTTGCTTTATCTTTGGCTAATATTTTCCATCCACAATTGTTTGAAACTGTTTAGATATGGGGTGCCATTGCTTCAATAAGGATTGTTTGTTTGTTTGTTTGAGACAGGGTCTCACTGTACAGGCATAAAACTTGCTATGTAGATCAGGTTGGCTTGGATCTCTGTGTGATTCACCTGCCTCTACCTCCTGAGTGGTAAGAAAAAAGACATACACCATCACGCTTGGCACAAGAAGTATATTTTTACTTTCTGTAAAATATAAAAAATATAAAAGCTTTCATAGTTTATTCACAGAAGCTATTTCTTTGTTAGTTATGGTCAGCTTCTTAATATCTTATTTGAAAGCTCACTGGGGCTGTAGCATCAGGCAGAGTTTATTTAGGTCCAAGCAGGTCTTGTAGGACCAGCAACACATGATCTAAAGGATGAAAAGGGGGCTTATTATAGGCAGGCCCTGCACTATGAAGATTCATTTGGCTAAGGTACCTTGGCAAAATAATCAAAAAGATAGTGTGGTGGGGAGTTGAAGGCACTATTTAGAATAATTCTTTTGTTACTACCCTGAAGCCACTCAGGCTTCAGGCATATCACTTTTTCTCAAATGGATATTTATTTATTTATTATTTATTATTTTGAGACTGAGTAATAGTCCTAGGCAGGCCTGTAACTCTGTGTAGATGAGGCTCTCTTTGAACTCACAGAGATCCTCCTGCCTCTGCCTCCTGAGCACTGAAGGTGTGCATAGCCACCACGACTGGCCTTGAGCATGGTTTGGAACAAGAGCCAAATATTGATAAAACTGAAAAATTTGAGAGGTATTTTTATTCTTTATACCAGAAGAAGCATAAGTATTGGCAGATGAACTTCTAATAATGAAATAATTAAATCATTGACCAATATTCTTGAATTTCATATACAAGAGGTCGCATAGAGAATAGGGCTAGAAAAAGAAAGTCTCTAAGTACGCTTTTTAAAGGCTTATAGCTTTCCTGAAGAATCACACAGCCATACACACTAGCTGATGACATTCATTTGTATATTAATACTAAATAAATGGTAAGTATAGAAAAAGTGTAAAAGAGAAAGGAAAGAAAAATTACCACAAATTCAACATGGTACCTCCAAGGTAAAATCTGTGACTGTCAGGGTTGGCTTCTTGGAGGAAGCTTCTAAAGTAAGCATATTGGATTTAACATTGAGCTATTTCTTTGTCAGTTATGGTCAGCTTCTTAATATCTTAGAGCTTTGAGTCTCACCTGAGAACCAGTGTTGATGCTAATCATTTCTACTGAAGTTTAGTGAGGTGAGGAGGAGGTAACCTATAAAAGAGAAAACTCCTCTCTTCTGAAATCATGTCCCTTCTCGTATATGAACCGCTAACTCCTGAGCATCTTTCATTCATGAGAATCCAGGAGAATTTGGGGGCACCTAAAGCTCAGAGAAACCCCCTGAGAAGGACATCTTGGGGGTTCTAAATGCAAAACAAATGACAAAAGTTGGTAGAAGTGCAGAACAATGAAATGAAAGCAAGTCAGAAGAGTGCTTGAGAAACAGACTGATAAGTAAGGCAAAAGAAGCTTCTCTACAGGCCAATAGATACAGCACTGTGCTGGGCGTGGTGAGAAAGCCAAGAATACAGATGATGTCACCGTGAAGACTTAGCTTTCCAGTTGAAAAACATACCTCCAGTCACCTTCACTTATGAGGACCAAGAGATGGAGGACATTTGGAGAAGGGGAAGCTCACTGGGGCTGTAGCATCAGGCTGGGTTTATTTAGGTCCAAGCAGGTCTTGTAGGACCAGCAACAAATGATCTAAAGGATGAAAGGGGGCTTATTATAGGCAGGCCCTGCACTATGCGGATTCATCTGGCTAAGATACCTTGGCACAGATGGAGCAGTACTTGGTTGTAAATTGGGGCAAAAGTCATTGGATTTGGCTAAGAGATCCTGTAAAGGAAAGCTAAGAAAAGAAGGTAAGTTAAAAAGCTTATTCTTCACAGATGGGAGTTGCAGGTTTGAGATTTGATACAAAATCAGTGGACTCCTCTCCCAGAAAGGATGGGGAGAAACATTCCTGGTTATCTGATTTCACCCCCAAATTCATGAGCTCTTCAATTTCAGTCTACCCAAATGATAGATATACAATGGGCTGTTCTCTCTACCTCCTTGTTTCAATTTCAACACCCTAACTGTGAATCCCTCATTCAATTGCTCATTTCTATAAAAAGATAACTGTTTTGGAGAATCAATTGATGGGTTCATCATTAGCAGTCAGCTATACTTGTTTGATTAAGATTGTAAAGGTGTGTTTTCAAAGAAGGAAGAAAAGGGTACAGAAAAGCTGGACCACAGCATCAGTCCATCTGGTGAAAAACTGCCTGGTACAGAAGGGAGCCACAGGTACGACTGCGCAGGCGCTGTCTCATCCCTTTCCAATATTACCCCAAAGCCCACAATCCCTGCCAACACCTACCACGGTTTGGAATGAAGGAAAGGGCCAAAAGTCGTCCAGGTTCACCTCTGAGAGATTTAAACCCTTGCCTGTTTTTATTTGTGGCTTCGGTCTGAACCAATTTCCTCTTCAGTCCTGTGGGTTCTCTGACAACAGTAGCATCCTTGAAGTTGCTAAGAATGTATTCAAAGGGGTCGGAGAGATGTCCCATGGGTTGAGAGCACACTGTTTTTGCAGTTCTCAGCACTCACATCTGGCTGCTCACAACTGCCTGTCATGCAGTTCTAGGGAGAACAGAAGCCTCTGGCCTCCGCGTGTGCTCGCCCTCACATATACATGGAATTGAAAATAAGATAAAAAATTAAAATGTATTTAAGGATCCCAACACATGTCAGTTAATCGTTGTCATATATAACGGCACCAGGACCAGGTTTCGTCAACTTTGGGGTAGGGGAGAAGATGAAGGGGTCATGCTTGTTTCAGATGTTGGATGCGCTCTGAAGATAGACTCAAGTCCCTGGGCTGCAAGGCCAGTGTACTGCTCAGTCCGCAGCCGGGTTGGGTCGCAGGCGCCTTGTCTCCAGTCTCTCCTGCTCCACCCACACTTTCCCGGAGCAACTAGTTCTGTAGACCCGCCTGCGCGCCTCCCACAGACCAGGCACCTCCTCCCGGACCTCAGTGAAACTCTCTGCCAAACCCAGCTGCGGCGCTGCCTTGCTTGTGTGGAGGCGGGAGAACCCGGAGCTCCTAAAGGAGCTGTCATGGTGGCTGGGAGCCAGGCGAGAGGCG
The DNA here is from genome assembly GCA_009823505.1 of Rhizomys pruinosus. Taxonomy (NCBI): domain Eukaryota; kingdom Metazoa; phylum Chordata; class Mammalia; order Rodentia; family Spalacidae; genus Rhizomys; species Rhizomys pruinosus. Next base: position 8,534,159 of record VZQC01006589.1, read on the forward strand.
TGGGAAGTCCGGACAGAGGAGGTGAATAGGAAAGGAGCCCCAGTCAGCGATGTCCTTCGAGGGAGAGAGCCCTTTCTCTCTCTCTTTCTTCCTCCCTCCCTCCCTCCCTCCCTCCCTCCCTCCCCGTCCCTCCCTCCCTCCCTCCTCTGGGATCAGGAGGGAGGGAATAAGGCCTGGAACATCACTGATCTCCAAGCCGCATCCCACCCTATGACCTTTTGGCTCCTGTACTGGTTTACTTTCACCCTCCCTCCCTCCCAGTTACACCAGGTCCCTTAAGGACACTCTGGATTTCGGACATAAATATTTTTCAGGAAAAACAAGAGTCAGGTATGACCCTCGTCCACTTCAGTCTTCTTGGTTTCCCCCCAGTTTCAACAGAAGTGGCCAGAAGCATCCCAGGGCCATGAGCCCCATCCAGTTGCCTGAACAGTTGAACTCGGACAACTTCTTGGAAGGGGATCCCCGTGTTCTCCCGGGAAAGCCAAGCTGTCCGCCCACAGATCAGCCAGGAGAGGACAGCTCGACTTCTCCTTGGTGGGGAATCTCCCTTAGAATTCTGCTCTTCCCCTGCTGTCCTACAGCAGCGAATTAAGAACTAGGGGGCAGCGAGGAGTGCGCTTTGGGGGTGGAAGGGCGTGGGTGGGGGCTAGAGCTCAAAAGTTCCTTTTGGAATTTGGAAAAAGAGACCAGTCAGTGTTTCCAAGTCAGAAAGCTCTTGCCCCTAGAAAAAAGCAGGGACTGAAAGTCGCTGGGAGGGAAGTCCTCCAGGGGCTGGATCAGAGAAACACTGGGGTGAATTGCAAAGCCCAATCTTTGAAACATGTCGGTGGGAAACTATTCTTCCTCCAGGGTTGGGGGCGGGGAGAGTTCCAGGGAAAAGCAGCCAACATCAAGCCCAGTTGCTCTGGGCTGCATCCCTGTCCCCAGGCAGCCTCAAGAACTTGGTACCTCGGACAGCAGCCGGAGCGCACAGGCTTCTTTGCAAGGTGCGATCCTGTTTTTCCCCACTAAGTCAAAGACCAACAAAATATTTTGCTGACCTTTCTGATACAGATGAAGGACATTTTAATTACATAACCCCTGAAAGATCACCGGAGGCAATGTTGTGTTTGAAAGCCGATGGGAGAATATCTGCACAGCAAGAAAAAGACAGAAAACTTGCAAATCTGCAAGGAGATTGCGCAAGGCTGTCCCCTGGTTTGGAAACAACACGAGAGAGCAATGCATGGGAGAGCTTACCTTCCGGACTCCAAAGCCGTGCTCTGCTGCAACTTGGCGAGCTTCTTCTTCTCCCTCTTTATGCAACTCCACAAGAAAATGATTCGTAAAGACCGGTCTCTCGGCAGATGCAAAAACCATGACACAGAAGAGGAACCCGGCCGCGGTCTTCCACCGGGAACCACAACCACCCTCCATCCTTTTAGGACTGGAAAGTGGGGCTGGGGGATGCGCAGGCTGGTGGAGCAGGGAATGAGGAGGGGAGATGCAAATGAAAAAATTGGTATGTAGTTTTTGTTTCTGTTTTTTTGTTGTTGTTGTTTTGTTTTGTTTTTTAAATCTTTGTATAGAGAGGCTGGGCAAAGAGCAAATCGGTGTGCTGTCCACCCCAGCCGACTGGCAGGGAAGCCGTGTGGTCGAGCAGCCCGGCTTGCTGGCAGGGGTGCGAGTGTGGGGATCTGTGTGTACCCGAGAGAAAAAGCGAGTGTATGTCTGTGCTTGATGCTAAATCTGCATTTTCAGCTCCTCCTCGGCTCCAATTCCACAGGGGCTGGAGGCAAGCGCAAGCCTGGTGACGCGGGCTCGCCAGGGGCCAATGGGGGCTGGAGGAGCGGCGGGCCACGCCCCAGGCCACCCCAGCACCGCCCCCGCCCGCCCCCGCCCGCCCTGGCCCAGCCCGCCGCCTGGTTCCCGGGGGCTCCGTGAGCCTGCGCCCCCACCACCCCAGTCAGGAGCTGCTCCGCTCTGCCTGGCCACCCTGCGCCCAGGAAATTCCCCCCCACCCACTCCTACTGCCTCCAGCAGCCGGCGCCCGGTGATGTCATTGTTTGTGGAAATTTGCACTGCTCCAGGAAGGGAATTAAGGTGCCTGCCCCTGTCAGAGGCCCGGAGGGGAGCCTGGGTACCGGCTGCTCCCTGTTGCTCTTCCCTACTGTTCGTCACTGCAGAACAACTCTCCTTTCATCTGCTTCTCTCCCTTCTTCTCTCTCCTCCTCTTCTCTCCTCATTTTTCTCCCCTCTCCCCTCCTCTCCCCTCCCATCCTCCTCTTCTCTTCTCTTCTCTTCTCTTCTCTTCTCTTCTCTTCTCTTCTCTTCTCTTCTCTTCTCTTCTCTTCTCTTCTCTTCTCTTCGCTTCTCGTCGCTTCTCTTATCTTCTCTTCTCGTTCATCTTCTCTTCTCTTCTCTTCTCTTCGCCTCTCCGCTCCTCTCCTCCTCCGCTCCTCTCCTCTCCTCTCCTCTCCTCTCCTCTCCCTCTCCCTCCCCGTCCCCTCCCCTCCCCTCCCCTTCTCTTTTTCTCTCTCTTCCCCTCCCCTCGCCTCCCCGCCCCTTCCCCCTCGCCCTCCCCTCCCTCCCCTCCTTTTTTCTCCTCTTCTCTCCCCTCCCGCCCCTCCCCCTCCCCTCCCCTCCCCTCCCCCGCCTCTCTCCCCTCCTCTTCACTCTCCTCTCCTCCCTTTCCGCTCTCTCCTCTCTTCTCCTCCCCTCCCCTCTCACGTCTCCTATCCTCCCCTCCCCTCTTCTCTTCTCTTCTTCTGTGTCTTCTCTGTCTCTCATTTCTTCTCGTTCTCTTCTCTTCTGTCTTCTCTTCTCTCTTCTCTCGTCTGCTTCTGAGGCTCTTTCCTTTCTTTTCTTCCATCCATCCCGATCCCCTACCCTCCTCTCTCCTCTTCTTGTCTCGTCCCCTCCCCTTTTCTTCTTTCTCCTCCCTCCCCAGATCTTCTCGTCCGCTCTCCCAACCCCTCCCCTCCTCTTCTTTCTCCTCTTCTCTCTTCTCTTTTTCCTCTCCTCTCTTCTCTGCTTCTCTTTCTTCAAATTTTCCTCAATAACAAAGGAAAACTCCTCTTCCCACCCATCTACTTTGGGCAAATCCTAAGCTGAGAGGGTTGGGAAGAGCAACCTTCTAGGGGTGACCGTCGGGGCAAGACCGATATTCCCTTCTTTTCGCCCTAGACTTTGGCCCGATGAGGACCTGAGCTCTGACAGTGGAACTGGAGACCTGGCTGGCCCCCACCTGAGATGGCCACTAGAAGAGACTCCTCAGGGATCTGTGGTGCATCAGTTCCCAGAGACTGCCTGAGGAGGGAAGCACGATGCTCATGCTGGGAGGCACTTGTCTCTGTACAAGGATGGAGAGGGTGCAAGTTTAAGAAGGTGTAGTCACCAGTCCAGGTGCCCAGTCAGGACTCCTGATGAGCATCCTTCACTGTAGGATAATTCATGCCAAGGGGCAAGGGATGGGGAACGTCTAAATTAACCAGGCCCTGTAACTGCTGGGAACTGACTTCCCCTTCTTGCTAAAGTGGGAGAGTGGGAGGAAGTAGACGTGCTCTGCTGCAGTGAGGAGAGTTGCTTAAAGGAATTCAACTATTGTTGAGTTATGGAGTATATTTATATTGCTTACTAGTAAGCACCGAAGTTGAGACTCCTCCCATAATCCCAGTAAGAGGTAAGATACACACACACCACCACCGCCACCACTACCACCACCACTACCACCATCACCACCACCACCACCACCATTACCACCACCACCACCACCACCACCACCACCACCACTACCTCCTTTTTTATTTTAGCATGAAGTCACAATCTACACAAATTCACAGTTGGAAATGAACACACTCTTAGTGGTACAAGACACACTATCTTCAGAGAAGATCTGATTAATAACATACCTGGTCTCAATATCCACCCCCAACCCTTCCAATAAAAGTGTAGGGACTGCAGATGGTTTTCATTAAACCACGAGACTTTCATACACCGCATTATTAGTATTGTTTAAATTCCCTTAAGAAAACTAAGGGAGACATTGAGAAGGTGGTGTAGAGGTTCCCAAAGTGGAAGCAAGTCTTGTAGAAAATTAGTAATGAAAGGGATGGAACAGCTCTGGGAGCCTCTGTTTGCTGCTACACATATCAGCTCATTTCTGCCAAGAATGTTTTCATTTTAGCCCTATCTTGTATCTGACTAAAACACATGATTTCTTGACCCAGAGATTCTCAACTCTCTCTCTCTAACTATAACACATGGTTTTGTGACCCAAAGCTTCTTAATATTCTCTCTGTCTCTCTGTCTCTCTCTCAATTTGACTCAAAGTACCAGCTTGATATGAAACAATATCACATTGTTCCTTCTACCTTGTATTATCATTTGATTAAAATGACATCAAATGTGGAAATTACATTAGATAAATTCACAATCATGGGGAACATTTCAAAAGCAGCATCAGAGATACAAATCTAAGCCTTTAGAGAAAGAGATCTAAGGAGCATCAAATAAGTCAATTTAGAAGAATATGAGTGTTAGGAAATAGCACTGCTAATGTAACCAAATATTCCTGAAAAGGAACATGAAATTACCATCTATTTAGAAATATTTTTAATGCTTTTCTGGAATCATAGAGCAATATTCATTTCCTATATAAATTTCAAAGATAAAATACCAGTGCATGTTGGGTCTTCTGTATGTTGGAATTTGATTCCCATGGTGATGGTGCTGGGATATGTGGGGTTCTTATATTGGACTGGGTCATGAGGATTCTGCCCTTCTGAGTGGAATGTTTCAAGGGTTAATGAGTTACAGTGGGAGTGGCTTTGCATAAAACTGAGACCCCCCTGGCTAATTTTCAATATCTTCCCATATGATGCTCTCTATCAGGTTATGACGCAGCAAGAAGCCCTCACCAGATACCAATGCCCTGCTTTTAGACTTCCCAACATCCCAAACTGGGACCTAAAGAAAACTTGATAAGTCACTCAATCTCATATAGTTTGTTCTAGTAACAGAAAATGGACTAAGATACATGTCTACCTAATAACGAAATAATTAAAGTCATAAAATCAGAGTCTGAATAAAACTTCTGTGGCTGATTGCAGTCAGTTGTTCTTAGTGGTTTATTTATTTATTTATTTATTTATTTGTTTGTTTATTTATTTGGAGGGTTTAATTTTATTATGATGCCGGGCCAACACTCAACTCGGGAGAAGTGTGGCCCCGAGGTGTGGGTTACAGGGTAATTTATAAGTACAACAGCCAATCAGAGTTTAGCATCACAATTAAAGTTACCAATCAAGGAGAAACACGTGAAGCAAGGAAACCAATTATTCCTAGAATGACTAAGGAAAAATGACTTAATGGTATCTGAGAACACTGTCCCTGAGTTTTTATAATCCCCCACTTTATTTCCCCTCTCATTATGTGGCCTTCAAATCCTTGAAGGAAGTTCACAAGAGTCAACCACAGTTGGTGTTTCCAAGATGAGATGATCTCCACTAGGGGGTTTGTATTGGGCCCTTAGCACCATGATTTTAATGGAATTTACGTACTGGTCAATAAATCTGACAAGTTGAGTACAACATTGTCAGAACAGCATAGCAAATGGAAACAGAATTTTTCTTTGAGACTTTGTAACTACAGCTGACCTAGAACTCATTGTGTAGACCAGGGTGGCCTCAGCCCCACAGACATCTGCTTCTCTCTGTCTCCTGATTGCTGGGATTAAAAAATGTACCACTTTGCCGGGTGAAAACAGAATTTTTATGATACAAATGTTACATTTTTAATGCACAACAATTCATCAAAACAGTGGAGAAAATGCATTGAAATACTTGATTGATATTTGAAATGCAAATGTCCATTCAAGTGTGTACACATTTATGCTTTTAGAATATTATTTCCCCAACTCTTTTTATAATATGGATAGTGATTTAGATGAAGAAAGCAAGCAGGAGAGTGGCAAAGTGTTCTGAGGACTGACCCAGAAATTACTGCATGCTCTGCCTTCACAGGCAATGCAGCAACTTGGGCCAACCAATGGATCTCCAAGCCTCTGCCTTCTCATATATATGAAGAGAAAGATTAGCCATCCTCTAGATTCTAAAATATATACTTTCAAAGAGATCCTAAAGCTAGACTGCAAAGAACGCCAACAGCTCAAAGGCTGCTGAAGAGTCATGGTTTTTGATAGTATTGAGGTGACCAACAGATCTCTTTCTCTCATCTCCCCCAAACCTTCTCATATATACCTAAGTTTGTGTACTTGTGAAAATAACTATCAGCCATGAAGATCATCAACATCTTTGTGTTCTTTCCATTTCTTTACTGTTATGGGGATAGCAGTAATATAGTTAAGATGTGCCACAGATGATGTTGTCTTGCAAAGACCAGAATACTCCCATTCCATGGACAACTCATAACTATAAACCAAGATGTATATAGGTGATTGTATTAGTCGCTTTTCTGTTGCTGTGATAAAACCACCATGACCAAGGGAACTTATAAAAGGAAGAGCTTATTTGAGCTTACCATTGACGGTTCCAGGGAATTAGAGTCCATTGTGGAGGGAGGCATGGTGGCCGGGGCTGGAGCAGAAAGCCAAGGTTCACATCTTGCAATGAGTATAGGAAGTTGAGAGAGAGAGAGAGAGAGAGAGAGAGAGAGAGAGAAGATTGGCAAGGCTTGTTAAACTCCCTAAGCCTGTCCCCAGTGACGTACTTCCTCTAGTGTAGCCACACCTTCTATGATCTCCCAAAACAGTGCCACCAGCTGGGGACAAAATGTCTGAATACTTAAAGCCTATGGGGGACATTCTCATTCAAACCACTACAGTGATTAAAAGAACCCAAACTATCCAACACCGGATTGGGATTCTCCATTCACATGTGTTCTCTTGGATCCACAGACCATAAGGTCAAAGAAAACCTTGCTGTTATTCTGAGCTGGAGAAACAGAACATACTAGAATCACCCTCTTTATTGTAAGCAACTATAAAATCAAAAGACAAATTACATACACGTAACATTCAATGGAACCAAATACACATTTTCATTCCAAAAGGGAGAGATGGAGGCATACTGTGGAAAAACTGGACCAAAACAAGACTGAAAACCAGTAGGGCAAACACCGAATCCAGTAGCTTCATAGCTGACTTCTGGGACTTTACTTCCAAAGAGCATAGATGGCTCAGACCCTCCAGCTTTGCTGAATGCAACATATCTCTCTCCTTTTGGCTAGTATCTACAAGCTCATCTTGGTAGATATCGAGCAGCTCTAGCATCTCTGTTTTCTTGGGGTCTCCACTGACAGCCAAGCTTCACCCTTACAGCTTCATGCAATGGCCTTTCAGGGCTTCTTGGCTCACTGGGACCTTCTTTATGCAGGGATACCCCGCCTGTCTTCAGTGACCCTCTGAAACTTCTGAGAACCAATGAACCCTTCACACTTGCATCTTGCATGCCTTTAAAGTTAACACCACATGAAAAACACTGCCAAGCTCAGCTGCTGGCCTGGAGGGACTCTTGTCCAGTTTAAGACACATTACTAACAACTTTCTATGCTGTGCTTTTTCTAGGAGCAGAAAACCTCTTGGGCATTTTCCTTTCACAAGTTGGAGGCTTAGTTGGGCTTTGTCTTGCTCTCAAGGTATTGTTTAATTGCTCATCTCTAGACCTCTCCTTAATCACTCCAATCCTTACAAAAGGGATCCTCTCTTTCAGCACATGCCTTGGCTCTAACAGTAATTTTCCTAGTGTTTTTTTTCTAGTGTTTTTTTAAATACAAACTGTACATTCTGTATTTATTTCTGCCCCATTTACTCTTTTTCTCTGTATAGCTGCATAATGTTCACCATTAACACCCATGCCACCATTTCTACATTATGCTATCTTGAAATTTCCTCCACCAAAGAAATTAGTCCATTGCTTTTCAACTTATCCTCAGGCCAGCTCTTAGGCTGTAGGCAGATAGCAGTCAGACTCTGCCAAAGCATCCCAGTTTCTTAAGTCCTTATTTTCCTTTGGAGATACTTTGCTCTCAGCACAACTTTCTTTCAGGCTTCTACTAGAATAGCCCATTGAGCTCTGCTTACTGCATCTAAACTTTTCCAAAGTCTTCCACATTCCTCCAAAACCCCACATAGTCAGGTCTGTCACATCAATACCCAGGATCCTAGTACCAACTTCTGTCTTAGTTACTTTTGTTTATTTATTTCTTATATTTATTTATTTTTATGTGTTTGAGTGTACTATCTGCATGTAGGTTGGTGCGCCCATGTTGTGCAATGCTGTGGAGGTCAGAAAAGGGCATTGGATTCCCCCGGAACTAGAGTTAAAGATGGTTCTTAGCCGCTATGTGAGTGCTGGGAATCAAACCCAGGTCCTCTGCAAGAGTAGTCGGCACTCTTAACTGCTGAGCCACCTCTCCAGCCCCTGTTTTAGCTACTTTAAAAAAAATAATAAACGATTTTATTGAATTTTGTATATTTCATATACAACATCTCGATCAGCCTTAACCACCATTTTATAGCCCCTTCTCCATTGGCACCCTCCCACAGTCTGAGGTTCATATGTTCTGTCATAAATAAAACTTTTAAAATTTATTTTTATTGATGCTTTGTGTATTTCATACATCATTTTCCAATTCAGTTTAGGCATATTTCCCTTTCCCTCCCCCCCAACCCCATCCCAGATCATGCATTCTGCCATAACTGTCCTGCATCTTTCTCTCAGTTTTTTTTTNTGAGGAATTAGAGATGGCTGAGAAACAACTTAAAAAACGTTCAACGTTGCTAATAATTAAGGAAATGCAAATTAAATCCACTTTAAAGTATCATCTCACTCCAATAAGACTGGCAAGGATCAAGAAAACAAATGATACCAAGTGCTGGAGAGGTTGTGGAGAAAGGGGAACACTCATCCACTGCTGGTGGGAATGTAAACTTGTACAGACACTATGGAAAGCACTGTGGAGAACCCTTAGAAGACTCAAAATGAGCTTACCACCTGACCCAGTCATACCACTCCTGAGTATCTTACCACAGAGATACATGCATAGCCATGTTTATTGCAGCTCTATTCACAATAGCAAAAAGCTGGAACTAACCCAAGTTTCCCTCAACTGACAAGTGGATAGAGAAAATGTGGTACATCTACACAATGGAGTTCTATGCAGCAGTAAAGAAAGATGACATCATGAACTTTGTAAGTAAATGAATGGAGCTAGAAGATATTATGTTAAATGAAGTAACACAGTCCCAGAAAAACAAATGACAAATAGTATCCCTCATCAGTGGATGCTAGTGCCAATTACCTAGCTGTATTTATTGTGCAGGGCTGCTTGAACTTTTGTTCATGTAGTTGGGAGTGATGCATACTGGAAAGAACAACAACAAAACACCACCACCACCAACAACAACAACAGAAAATACTATGTCAAAGAACTGACTGAAATGGTGAATCTGATGAGGGAGGTAAGGAGGGGGACATGGGTGTAGATTTGATTTTTAACATAATCTTGTACAAATATATATATATATATATATATATATATATATATATCCATAAAAAAAGAAGTGACTGGGGCAGAAAAGAGCAGTGCTTACATCTTGAAGTGGGCAGAGGAAGTGGAGAGTAACTGAAAATCTGGTAAGGCTTAAGAACCCCCCCCCCAAAAAAAAGATTTCTCAAAATCCACCCTGGGTGATTCATTTCCTTCAGTAAAGCCACACCCCCTAAAGCCTCCCAACAGCACCACCAACTGGGGACAAAGTGCTCAAATACTTGGAGCCTATGAGGGACATTCTCATTCAAACCACTACACATGTACAACTGAAGGTCTTGGTTTAAATTCAGCTCTAATTGAGTCTGGAAAGGCTGCGTGTGTCTTTAATCATAGCACTGGCACTTGGGATCTGAGGCAGGACTGTAAGTTTGAACCAACCTGGATTACAAAAATCCTGTCTCAAAAACGAAAACAAACAAATGAATACATAATTTTATTAAAATCAGATTGCATGCTGCCATTTTTGTGGTTTTCATTTTGATGCTTGAAATGCAGTAATAACAATTTTATTAGGCAGCAACTTTCTACTGTTCTATTGTGCTGCCCATGCCTTGCTGGCAGATTCCTCCTTCCGACCCTGATAAATTTTTTTTCTTGGTCTTTTTGAGACAGGGTCTCCCTGTAGCCCAGCTGGCCAGAACTTGCTCCCTAAACCAGGCTGGCCTTGGACTCACGGAAATCAGCCTGCCTCTGTCTCTTAAGTGGTGGGATTAAAGGTGTGTGACACCATATCGGGCTCTGACAAATTTTAATCTCAGCATCAAGTTTTCTTTTTTCTTTCCAGGTAATCCTTATTTTTCAGAACATTACTGCATTTTCCCATGGTTTCTATCCTTTTACAGTCACTGTAATGTAAGATTCAGGTGCTGGGCACATTTTAATCTCTTCCTTGGGTTCCATGCATTCCTACACAGTTACTGGGCCTTAGTTGGTCTCACCTCAAATTCCAACAGCTTTTGCCTATTTATATGTTTTCCCTTAAATGACTTAGGTCTGTTTTGCCTTCATTTGAAAATTCTCAGTTAAATTTGTTACTGAAGTCATCTTAAATTAATATAGTTGGGGAGAATTCATGGGGATTCATCAAGTGTTTTTATTATTGAATTTAGAAAGCTTTTGATGGTATTCATTTTCTAACTTCTTCAACAAACCATCAAATTTATTCAGTCTAATCAACTCTTCATAAACAAAAACTACTCTTTGCTTTCTTATTCTCCCAGACAGTGAAAATTTGTTTTTTTGTGTGTGCTAATTTAGGCTCTATTATTTTGATAGGATTTGAAGTCACTAAACAATGAAGATCCAGGATCCTTTTAATCTTCTTTTGGAAAATTAGAAGCATGTTGTTATTCATTATCATTAGATTCCTTCCCAGGTCTACAGGACTCCAAAATAATGTTTGCTCATTTGGAAAATTAATTAGTTATTTCTTAGGGCTTATTGGAACATTGCTCATTGTCTGTAAAAAGTGATTACCTATTCATGAATTCTCCACCTTGTGTTCTTACCTTTTCTTTTTCACACTCTTTAAAGAAATACAGGCAATCTTCCACAATTCACTTTTTGAAGGATTATGGAAATTATCTTTAATAGGGAGGCTTTTCTTGTACTTCTCAAACTGCCTATAATGTATAAATAATTCAGAGAGAACAAAGTGGCTCATTAACAAATTTAAACTGTGATTTTAAAAGATAAAATTTTAGGTAAAAATAAAAGCTTAAACATAGATTTTTATAAGATCAACTCTGCCCATTGCAATAAAACATAACATTCTAGGACAGTCTTTATTAGGCCTGGATGCTTTAGATGGTTATATGCTGTCTAGAATAAATTTGGGTGACTAATCCAAGTATGGAATTGATGTATAATGTCAGTTAACATGCTGGAACATTTATAACATTATGAATGTATGCTCAGATATGCCATTTTTATTTCTTTGAAATATTCTATCCTGTCATGATTTGAGGAAATATGGCATAGTCTGTATTTAGGAACTGTCATCACACAATATCTAGTTTATCTTTTTAGAATGCAGGAGGGAATGAATCAAAAAGTACATCTTTATAAACAGATCTTTCTGGAACTAACCATTTGATATAACCCATAGTAGATATTCCATATTGTCTCCTTTAAAATTCTGTTTAGGGTTCTGGATGTAGCTCAATGGAAGATTACTTGCCTAGCATTCATAAGTCCCTAGGTTAATCCCCAGCACTGAGAGAAAAGAAAACATTTGCAGTAAAATTCTGTGTCTGGAATCAACTCAGAATGTACACAATTTCTAACTGCATACCCCCCCAAATTAATTTGTGCTGCAAGTTGCATACTGATGGTATCTTTTTTTGCAGAGAGGTTTTATATGGATCACAATGATAACCCAAATAGTTACAATCCTTTAAAAGCTGGTTATTTCCCAAGTTGGAGAGATTGCTCAATAGTTAAGCACACTGGCTGTTCTTGCAGAAGACCCAGGTTCAAATCCCAGCACCCAGATGGCGGCATAACCATCTCTAACTCCAGTAGCAGGAGATATGACACTTTTTCCTGTCTTCCATGGACATTGAACAACACAGGTGCACTTTCATATGTGCAGGCAATATTTTTTTAAAGTTTATTATTTCCTATAAAAATCAGAGCCAGATCTTCCTTTGGTGTAGGCAAAGACTCGGCAGCATGGCTACTGAGATAGAGTTGGTGCTATTTGTTCCTCCCACTCCATGAAACCAGGTCTGAGACGTTCAGTTGAATCACCCACATCCAGCCTTCTGATTCTTGTGGTTTACATTTCTCACCTGAGGCTGTGGTTATGGTTTGAACAACCTATAAATTCTTAATTGATTTTGCTGTAGAGTTTTTTTTATTGATGTGTTTAACCAAATGTATTCAAATAACATATGCATAAAATTGTATTCTCTAAATTATTAACATATATGTAAAATATTAAATTCAGAACTCCAGAGTGCAAACTCAAGGGGAAGATGCTTTGTCCACATCTGATAATACAAAATAACAATATGGGCATTATGTTCCATCTAGGGTGGTAAAACAACTGCACTGTACAGTGCTTTGTTGAAAAGCCATCTTCAAAGGAATTCCAGGAAATAAAAATCAGGATTACAAATGTGAGCAGAGTGAGAAGTTCATGCAGAGCATAAAGAGCTGTTAGGATAGTCAAGAGGAAAGATGGTTAGGCCTGGAGTGAACACTCCTTTCATCTTGGTGCAGTATCATTTTAATCATGTGACTGAGGTAAGTTTTTTCATCATGTGTAAACTGGGATGAGAACTACTTACTCAGACTACTTGTGTCTAATATCATGATCAGGACTAATACTCAATGATAATATTCTAGGCCTACCTTTTATTTCTCTTTCTAAAAATATTTATTTATTGTTAAAATTATTTATTTATTTATTTATTTATTTATCTATTTTAAGGGATTCACAATATAAGAGCACAGTTGTTATCAGATCACATTAACATTGCTCAGTTTGCTATACAATTAGATAATAGGTGCTAGCATCCACAGATTAGGGATACCATTCATCATTTGTTTTTCTGGGACTATGTTACTTCACTTAGCATATCTTCTACCTTCATCCATTTACCTGCAAAGTTCATGATGTTGTCTTTTTTACTGCTGCATAGAACTCCATTGTGTAGATGGACCACATTTTCTCTATCCATTCGTCAGTTGAGGGGCATTTGGGTTGGTTCCAGCTCCTTGCTATTATGAAGAGAGCTGCAATAAGCATGGCTGTGCATGTATCTCTGCTGTAAGAAGAGTCTTGTGGGTATATACCCAGGAGTGGTATGACTGGGTTAGGTGGTAAGCTCATTTTGAGTCTTCCAAGGGTTCTCCACATTGCTTTCCATAGTGACTGTACAAATTTATATTCCCGCCAGTAATGCATGAGTGTTCCCCTTGCCCCACAACCTCTCCAGCACTTGGTATCATTTGTTTTCTTGATCTTAGCCAGTCTTATCAGAGTGAGATGATATCTAAAGTGGTTTTAATTTGCATTTCTTTAATTATTAGCAACGTTGAACACTTTTTAAGATGCTTCTCAGTCATCCCTAACTCCTCTCTTTTGATGTACAGAAGCTTTTGAGTTTAATGGGGTCCCATTTGTCAATTGTAGATCTTAATTCTTGCACAGCTGCTGTCTGATTTAGGAAGTCTTTTGCTACACCTATGTCTTGTAGTCTGCTGCCAACCTTTTCTTCTATTGCCTTCAGAGTTTGGGGTTTCACGTTGAGGTCTTTGATCCATCTGGAGTTGACTTTGTACAGGGCAAGAGGTAGGGGTTTAATTTCATTCTTCTACAAGTGGTGATCCAGTTTTCCCAATACCACTTGCTGAAGATGCTGTCTTTTCTCCATTGTGTCTTCTTGGCCCCCTTGGCAAATATGAGATGGCTGAAATTGTATGTGCTCAAGTTTGGATCTTCAGTTTTGTTCCATTGGTCAACAGGTCTGTTTTTGTGCCAGGCTGTTTTTATGACTATAGCCCTGTAGTATAGCTTGAAATCTGGTATAGAGATGCCCCCTGTGTTGCTCTTTTCACTCAGGGTTGTTTTGGCTATTCTGGGTCTTTTGTTTTTCCAAACGAATTTAAGGACTTTTTTTTTTCCCAAGCCTGTGAAGAAACTCTTGGGGATTTTAATTAGGATTGCATTAACTCTGTACAAGAGTTTGGGTAGAATGGACATTTTTACTATATTAATTTTCCCAATCCAAGAGCATGGGAGGTTTTTCCATCTTTTGATGTCTTCTTCAATTTCCTTCTTCAGGGGTTTAAAATTTTTTTGTTGTAGATATCGTTGGTATCTTGGTTAGGTTTGTTCCTAGGTATTTTATTGTTTTTGAGGCTATTGTGAGTGAGAAGGTCTCCTTGAATTCCTTCTTCAGTTGCTTGTTGTTGGTGCAAAGAAAGGCTACGAATTTTTCTAGGTTAATTTTGTATCCTGCCACTTTACTGAAGCTCTTAATCTTTCTAGGAGTTTTCTGGTGGAGTTTTTAGCATCCCTTAAGTAAGCAATCAACATAAAAATGGGATAATTTGACTTCCTCTTTTCTAATTAGAACTCCTTTAATTTCCTTTTCTTGCCTTATTGCCCTAGCAGGTGTTTCAAGTGCTGTATTGAAGAGGAGTTGTGACAAGAGGCAGCCTTGCAGGGTTCCTACCTTTAAAGGGAATGCTTCTTTTGTTACCCCATTTAGGATGATATCGGCTGTGGGTTTCCTGTATATGGCTTTGATTACATTGATGAGTGATCCCTCTAATCCAGTTCCCTCTAGGACTTTAAACATGAAGGGATGCTGGATTTTGTCAAAGGATTTTCCACTGTGGTGTGGTTTTGGTCTTTCAGTCCATTTATATGTTTGATGATATTTATTGATTTTCATATGTTGAACCATCCCTGCATTTTTGGTATGAATCCAACTTGGTCATGATGGATGATCTTTTTGATATGGGTCTGTATGCGATTTGCAAGTATCATGTTTAGAAGTTTTGCATCTGTGTTCATTAATGAGATGGGTCTATATATCTCCTTTTTGGTTGTATCTTTGCCTGGTTTTGGTATTAGAGTGATGCTGGCTTCATAGAAGGAATTTGGGAGAATTCCCCCTGTTTGTGTCCTTCTAAACAATTTGAGTAATAGTGGTTGTAAGTCTTTTTGAAATGTTTTATAGAATTCTGTCATGAAACCATCTGGGCCTGGGCTTTTCTTAGTTGGGAGGTTTCTTATTACATCTTCAATTTCTTCATATATTATGGGTCTGTTTAAGCTGTTGATTTCTTCTTGGTTAAGCTTCGATGATTCCCAGGATTTCAGATATTCATCCATTTCTTTTAGGTTTTCAAACTTAGTAGAGTATAGATTTTTGAAGTTTGCCCGTATGATTATCTGGATCTTTACATTGTGTATTGTGATATTTCCCCTTTCATCAAGGATTCTATTGATTTGGAGTTGTTCCTTCTTTCTTTTGGTTAACTGGGCTAGAGGTTTGTCTACCTTGTTTATTCTCTCAAATAACCAACTTTTGGATTCACTGATTTTTTTTGTATGGTTTTCTTTGTTTCTATTTCATTGATTTCTGCTCTGATTTTTGTTATTTCTTCCTGTCTGTTGTGTTTAGGGTTCATTTGTTGTTGTCTCTCAACTGTTTTTAGCTGCAGTGTTAGATTGTTCACTTGTGCTCTTTCTGTTTTTTTGAGGTAGGCACTCAGGACTGTAAACTTCCCTCATAGGACTGCTTTTAAAGTGTCCCATAGGTTTTGTTGTGTTGCATTATCATTGTCATTCAGTTCCAGGAATGCCTTTATTTTTTTCTTTATTTCTTCCTTGACCCATTCATTAATCAGGAGAGTGTTGTTTAGTCTCCATGTGTTCTTGTAGGTTGTAGGGCTTATCCTGGTGTTGATATTGTGCTTAATTGCACTATGGTCTGAGAGAATGCATGAAATTTTTTCAATCTTTTTGTATTTGTTGAGTTTTTTCTATGGCCCAATATGTGGTCTATTTTGGAGAATGTTCCCTTGGGTGCTGAGTATAAAGTGTATTCTGTGGTGTTTGGGTGGAATATTTGGTACATGTCTGTGAGGTCCATTTGGTGTATTGTATCATTCAGTTCAGATGTCTCTGTTTATTCTTTGTCCTGTTGATCTGTCCAAAGGACTTAGTGGGGCATTGAAGTCCCCAACTATTAGTGTGGTGGAGTTAATTTGTGCTTTGTGGTCCTGGAGAATTGTCTTTATAAATTTTGGTCCACCAGAATTTGGTGCATATATTTATGATTGTGAAGTCTTCATGGTCAATTTTTCCTTTGATAAAGATGTAATAGCCCTCTTTGTCTCTTTTGATTTCTTTTACTTTGAAGTCTATTTTGTCTGATATTAAAATAGCAACACCTGCTTTCTTTTTGGTACCATTTGCTTGGAGTAATTTTTCCACCCCTTCACCTTAAGTTGGTGCCTATCCTTGAGATTGAGATGTGTTTCTTGTAGACAGCATGCAGATGGGTTTTGTTTCCTAATCCATTCTCCCAGTCTATGTCTTTTGACTGGGGAGTTTAGTCCATTAATATTTAAGGTTATAATTGAAAGATATATGTTGCTTTCTTTCACCTTATTATCCATTTGTATTTTTAGTCTTGGTTTCTACTTCTGCAGTTATGCTTTTATTAATTTCTCTTTCTAGGTGCTTGGGGATGGTTGCTCCTCTCTTCTGTCCTTTGAATTGCTTCAAGTATTTTCTGAAGGGTTGGTTTTCCAGACATGTATTCTTTCATCTTGTTTATGTCATGGAAGGTTTTTCTCTCTCCTTCAACTATAATCGACATTTTTGCTGGGTATAGTAACCTGGGTTGGCATCCATAGTCCTTTAACCCTGGGAATGCTTTGTTCCATGTTCTTCTTGCTTTCATGGTTTGCGCCAAGAAGTCAGTCGTAATTCTTTTGGGTTTCCCCTTAGATGTGACTTGTTTTTCTCTTGTGGCTTTAAGAATTTTGTCTTTGGGGTTCTAGCATTTTAACTATGATATGGCGTGGAGAATTTCTTTTCTGATCTTGTCTGTTTGGAGTTCTATGTGCTTCTTGTATTTGTATGGGTTTGTCTTTTTTAGTTTGGGGAGATTTTCATCTATTATTCAGTTGAAGATCTGATCAATACCAGTCTCTTGGGGTTCTTCTCCTTCCTTTATTCCTATGATGCAGAGGTTTGATCTTTTCATAGTGTCCCATATTTCCTGGTTTTCCACTTTTGTGTGTTTTTTAAATTTTCATAATCTTTATTTGAATTTTTTAGTTGCTCTGTGTTATCTTCCAGGTTTGATATTCTTTGTTCTGCTTCCTCCATTCTACTTCTGAGGCTTTTTCCATTCCTTTCCTCTTGATTGGATGAGTGTTCTGGTTCCTTTTTCATTTCATCCTGCGGTTTCTTTAGTACTTCCACTTCTGTTTGGAGCGTCTCACTCTGTTCCTGGTGCTCCTTACCTCCCTGGTTGGCTTCCTTTTTCAGTGTTTCCACTTCCTTCCGGAGTTTGTCATTTTCTCCCGGTAGTTCTTTCTGGAGTTTGTCATTCTCTTCCTTTAGTTCTTTCTGAAGTTCGTCATTGTCTCCCTCTAGGTCCTTCTTGAGTTTTTCATCCTCTCTCCTAAGTTCTCTGACTTGTTCTTTATATTCTTTAATTTCTCTGAATTGGTCTTCAATTGTTCCTCTGAGATCTGTTTCTTGGGTCTCCCCCAGGGGGATCCCACTGTAGCAATCTCTTACAGGGTTGGTAGAGCTTGGTGTGGAATTGCCTACACCTCTCCCATGTTGTCCCTTTGACATGCCTCTGGCATGTAGGTTTCCCTTTTTTTGCCTGTATTCCGATGTGAATCACAAATGCCTTTTCACTGTGTTGAAGGCTTGCTTTGCTTGCCTCCTCCAGATGCCTTTTTTTCCCCTCCTTGTTTATGGAATGCTGACTTGTCTAGTTTCGGGCTTTCAATTTTGTTTATATATTGGAAGTCCAATTCACTCTTCCCTTTCTGTTCTGAATGTTCTCCAAAAAATCCACTTAGACACTCTCTCAGCAATTCCAGTTGGTGGGGGTTGGGAGAGGATATGCCTGACTTAGCCTGCACCCTGATACTCTGTGCTTCAGGTGGTCCTGGTGAGTCCCTGATCTAACCACTGAACACTCAAGTCTCACAGTGGCAACAGGCCCACTTTTAATACCAGGTACAAGGGCAACTCCACCCAGACGGCCACACCTGACAAGGATTTAACAGGCCAAGGTAGCAGGGCGACTCCACCCCGCCAGCCTGCAAGACAAAGATTTAGCTATCCAACCAATGAATCAATCAACCAACAACCCCGGAGATCTATCCTAAAATCTGCCTGGCTGAAGCGCCAGACTCCTACCTGTGCTTCAGGTGGTCCTGGCAAGTCCCTGATCTAACCACTGCACACTCGTATTATTATTATTATTATTATTATTATTATTATTATTATTTTGGTCTTTTCGAGACAGGGTCTCCCTGTAGCCCCAGCTGTCCTGGAACTCACTCTGTATACCAGGCTGGCCTTGAACTCACAAAGATCCTCCTGCCTCTGCCTCCCGAGTGCTAGGATTATAGACGTGCACCACCACGCCCAGCAAAAGTCCCCTTATTTCTCTTATATATCATATACTTCATTTTTAAATTTAAGAAATATATTTTATTATATATTGCTTACATGTAGATTGGGGCACCATTGGGGCAATGCCTGTGGAGATCAGAAAAGGACATCTGATTCCCTGGAACTGGATTACAGACTGTTGTTAGCTGCCATGTGGGCATTGGGAATCGAACCTGGGTCCTCTGCAAGAGCATCCAGTGGTCTTAAATGCTAAGCTGTCTTAGTGCAACATCACATACTTCTTGAAGCATATCCACCATAGGACTGATGGGACAGCATGTAAATCACTGAAGTGTGGTTGTATACAGCGTATCCATCAACTGTGCCACCATAAAGCTGTATAATAAATCACCCTGCATTTTAGAGCCTAGAAGAAGTGTTTTATTCTTAAATTACAATTTCCTGTGTTTCAGCTGGGTTTGATGAGTGGTGGTTTACTTTAAATTGTGGGTTGGGCCTAGTAGGATATGGTTTAGGTTTGAACCACATGTATTTATTCTGATGGCCAGATGTTAGTGAGAGTGGCTACTAAGGCATAGTTTTACAACTTTTTACTGCAGTTGACAACCCAAACTAGGCTATGTAAAAATACTTAAGTCCTCTGCTCCATCCAACCACTAACACTCTTTTGGCTAAATCAATTCACATGGCCAAGCCTATCACTATTCATAGTGGAAAGGTGAGGGAAAGGAGCAGGTTCTGAATAGTAATCTAAACTACACAATCTAGTAAGGCCCATTGTTCATAGGAGTTTTAGTTAAGACCAATTTCAAGTCAAGTGCGATGGTCATCCTAGCAGTCAAGAAGCCAAAGCACTAGGATTATGACTTTGAGACTGACTTGGGCCCCATGGTGAACTTGAGGCCAGCCTAGGCTGCACACCGAGAACCTATTTAAAAAAGAATCATGAATTAGTATAACTTAGATGTTTGGCTTAGAATAGTATTATGCACAATGAATATGTGCCAATAGCAAACCATTTAAAAATTAATATCTGTAATGGATTTGAAGAGTATTGTTCTAGAGTGCCAAGAAAGAACATTTTAATACTCTCATATCTGTGTGGAAGAGTGAATCACTGTCCTCTTAGAAGTCTGATGATTAGGTGAGCTAGGGTGGATGGGTGTCCTTTGGGCCCAAGTAAGTATTACTGAGGTCTGAGTCTGACTTTAATGGCAATGGTCAACATGTTGACACTAAATAAATGGTTAACTTTCTTCTAAATGGGTCATCTCTGGTATGATCATGAAAAAATGTAACAGACCCAGAGAGAGCAGGCAATGGATTCTAGTGAAGTGACCTTAGACTTTGGACAGATTCCAAATTGTTTCTCATTTCTGTTAAATAGAATCACTTCTTTCATTTATAAGCAATAGAATAGCAACTCCAACTAGCTTGAACAACTGAGAAAATTTATGGTTTTATGTCCTTCAAAATTCTAGAGGTAGGAGCTGGATGGATGGCTCAGTGGTTAAGAGCAATAGCTGCTCTTGCAGAGGACTCAGGCTCAATTCATAGCACCCCCATGGTGGCTAAAACCTGCCCATAATTCCAGTTCCAGGGGATCCTCCATTGTCTTCCTACCTCTGATGGCACTGCCCAGCATAGGTATACTTACACACATTCAGGCAATATACTCATAAAATAAAAAAAAATATCAAAAACATTTCTAGAGGTAGATATTCAGGTACAGCTGAATGCAGAATGTTCTTTATTTGTTGCCATTAGAGTTTTTAGCTTCTGTTTGGTAATAACATCAGAGGAAAGAGCTTTTTTGTTCAATACTTTTATACCATCTTGGAATAGCAGCTCATTAGCTTGGCTTGCAGCAAATCACCAATTTTTCTCTATGTACAGGGATTAGAATCCATTAGAATCCAGCCAGCCTTGCCCAGTGTGTCTTTTCCTGGAGTAGACAGATGGTTTCAGCCTTGTGAACTGAGAATGGAAATAATTTTATTATATAAAGGAACACTAGGGGCTTTTCAATATAGAGGGAGACAAAGATATTAAAGAGCTAGAAATAATGAATGAATGAATGAATGTCATGATAATTTTTTTCATCAAGCATGGATCAGGTTTTAAGGTGAGAGATAATTAATGATCCAGAACTACAATGAAAGATACAAATTAAAATACACTCAAAATGTGTAAATGGTGTGGTACCATACTTCCGCATCCTCTAAATTTTTGCATAGAGAGAGCAGCATTTGATGCAGTAGTGATTTGTGGGTGTTTAGAAGGAACATTTTAACATATGGACCCAATAGCCATAATAGCTCTAAGTCAATTGCATGTCAGTAAGTTATGTCTGTTGACTTGTTGATGTAAAGTTTGCTCAGCTTATTAGCATACTAGGCCTATCCAAATCATGGGTTTAGTGTTCATGAAGGGAAACCCATTAGTCATTTACCCCTTGGTTTTATGTAAATGCCAGGACTCAGATGGATAAACATAACTGAGCTAGACTGTGTCTTCATATTTCTTTCACTGACAGAGAAAAGAGGACTCTTGTTCCCAGTTCCACATGAGATGGCAAAATCATCTCAATTTTCACCATTGGCCACAGTACTCTATGTATAATTACATTGTTTCTTCAAGGTGCCCTTATTATTACTCCTCTCATTTTTCCCAGGAGACATGGCAAGGAGGAGCTGGCAACCATCCTTGGTGGAACAGATGAATAAATATGGACCTCAGCTGAGGTGATTTGTCAAAAACCACATCACTGTGGCTGTTCACAGATTTTAAGGCTTATGCTCAACCTTAACCAAGGGGAATTTTAAAAGCTAAATCATGGAGTGGACTAAAGGAAAGATTTTGCTAGAGCGTGAAGTTATCTATTTGTATGTAGCTGAATATATTGGTCAGAAATCATTTCATTTCTTTTTTTTTAATTTCTTTATGTGTATGAATGTACTGTCTGCATGCAGGTTTGTGCACCCGTGTCGTGCATTGCCGCGGAGGTCAGAAGAGGGTGTCGGATCCCTCTGGAACTGGAGTTCTCCTGGAATTGGAGTTTCAGACGGTTCTGGGCAACCATGTGGGTGCTGGGGATAGAACCCAGGTCCTCTGTAAGAGCGGTCGGTGCTCTTAACCACTAGGCCATCTCTCCAGCCCCAAAGCATTTCATTTTTGTTAAAGCTTTAGACAATGGTGTATTACCCATTTACGTATTTATGTGATCTAATTCATTGAGTAAATGGTATTGAGTGAGGACTGTTCATGAAGAATAATTGTCTTTGATGTTTGAGAGAGAGCACAATGTCTGAGCAGGAGACTCAAGAGCCAGATACTTGCTATATGTACCAGGTAGAAGCTCCAGACAACTGTAGAACAATGAAATCCAAGCTTATAATATTTTTTTTATAGTTTTGGTCATATGTTATATGAATCCAAATGATGTGTAGGTATTTCTGATTTTTTCTCCATATTGTGTGCTGTGCCTGGAGATTGACTGCTATAGCCCACATCAAAAAGATGGTTTTCTCTATGGCTTCCCATTGGACCCAGACAACAAGAATTGTTAAAAAATTTGAGGCTGAGGCAAGAGAGTTGACTCAGGTTTTTATATTCTATATTTTCCCCCCGGTGGCTCAGCATATGCAGATCTCATTCCTTCACCAAATGACACAGCTTCTATGAGATTCTCCAGAGCTCACTAACCACCATCTTGTTTCTTTAGGTCTATAGGGACACTGGAGTGAGTATATTGCCAGTCCTTGTGGCTTTTCACTGGATTTTCTTGATTCTCTCATGCATTTGTGAGTGACACCAACAATGTACACATTGGTACCCTGGCAGACAAATTTCCTGGAAAGTTAGAAAATATACTATATATGTTGAAAGTGTAGATTCGGGATTTCCCAAGACCATGTGAATCACAGGTAGGAGCTGGGTGCTTCAGCCAGGCAGATTGTTTGATTGAATTTTGTTGTCTTTGTTGATCTTTGGCCCGATTGGCTGGTGTGGCTGTGGGGGCAGAGTTGTCCTCCCAGCTGGTATAAAATGTGGGTTTGTGTGAGCCTTGAGATCCGGGATCTCCCAAGGCCACCTGAAGCACAGGTAGGAGCTGGGTGCTGCAGCCAGGTGGATTGTTTGGATTTTGTTGTCTTTGTTGATCTTTGGCTTGATTGGCTGCTGTGGCTGTGGGGGTGGAGTTGTCCTCCCAGCTGGTATAAAAGGTGGGTTTGTGTGAGTCTTGAGATCCGAGATCTCCCAAGGCCACCTGAAGCACAGGTACTAGGGCTCGGGTTATCTGCCCCCCAACTGGGATTGCCCAAGGAGTGTCCAAGTGGATTCTTTGGAGAACCTTCAGAATAGAAAGTGAAGAGTGAGTTCAACTTCCAATAGAAAGCTTGAAGCTTAGACAAGGAGAAAAGGAGAAAAACAAATCAATCAAACAAACAATGAAGGCATCTGAAGGAGGCAAGCAAAATCAAACCTTCAACACAGTGAAGAGGCGTCTGGGATTCACATTGTTACACAGGCAAAGAGAAACCCATATGCCAGGGACACGAAGAAGAGACAACATGGGAGAGGTGCAGGATAATTCCACACCAAGCTCTACCAACCCTGTGGAAGATTCCTACAGTGGGATCCCCCTGGGGATAGCCCAGGACACAGATATTAGAAGTACAATTGTGAACATACTTAAAGAAGTACAAGATTATAAAGAGCAAATCAAAGAATTAAGAAAAGAGAATGAAGCTGGGCGTGGTGGCGCACGCCTTTAATCCTAGCACTTGGGAGGCAGAGGCAGGTGGATCTTTGTGAGTTCAAGGCCAGCTTGGTCTACAGAATGAGTTCCAGGACAGCACAGCTGGGGCTACAGGGAGACCCTCTCTCAACAAGACCAAAAACAAAAAAGAAAAGAGAATGAAAAATTCAAGAAGGACCGAGAGAGAGAGAGAGAGAGAGAGAGAGAGAGAGAGAGAGAGAGAGA